>OY723392.1:2947582-3230082 GCA_963210295.1 Ophion ellenae
TCTCTCTCTCTCTCTCTCTCTCTCTCTCTCTCTCTCTCTCTCTCTCTCTCTCTCTCTCTCTCTCTCTCTCTCTCTCTCTCTCTCTCTCTCTCTCTCTCTCTCTCTCTCTCTCTCTCTCTAGTTTTAAATTTTCTTCTTCGAAAAATTTACACCGGAGGATGAAAACTGGAATGATGGAAACTGTCGTCCGAAGCCCTTTTCAATGTCTGCACTCCATTGAATTGTAGTATGGTGGGGATGGTCTGTAGGTAGGATGTGTAAATGAGTTTTTTCCTTTCAACATTAGTCGGAGCATGTAGAAAAAATTGACCTTCCAAGATGTTGCATCCTGGCCAGGGATTAACGAAAAGTTTTTTTTCTTAACTATCCCTCTAGGAGCAGGCATGTACTATCCAGAAAAGGGACACTTCATCGTGGAGGTGTAAGATCGTCAAACTCATTACGCTTCAACTTTTACGATCTCCGCACAAGAGTCTAGGTCATGGAGACTTAACCAGCTTATTATAACGAGCATCCTAGTGTCTTCACTTTGGAAGGAAACAGTGCTCCAAAAAAAAAAAATTAGCTCGTCGAGGTCTTCGTTCCCATTCCGAAAGATCATGTTAAGATGTCGCATGTAAATCTGCCAAATCTCACCGACTCTTGACACAGGTTTTAACAAGTCAGGGTTGAAGCTCTTTTTTCATTCGCAGCCACTCACGATGGGAATTTTTTTTATAGCTGGAATATTCAAAACATAGATGAAAACAACGTATTTCTTGGACAAACTATCAACTTTAGGGATCTATCGTCTTTAGCCTCGATGGATCACTTGAGCAGAGCTACAGGGCCTCGTAAAATAAATCTTTTCACTCGATGCATCCCGACTCGTTATTTTTGTCTCGTTTCCCTCGGTCAATATATACCCGCGCGTTATCGGAAAATCTGTAGGGGTCTGCTGTCCAGAAAAGGGGTACTCCATGGTCGAGGTGAAATCTAGCCAGACTCATCAAGCATTGATTTTTATGATCTTCACACATTTTCGGATTACCATGTATGCGCAACTTACCTCCAAAACATAGATGAATACGACGTATTTTCGTGGGAAAAAAAAAAGATTAACTCTAGGGGTCTATCGTCGAAAGCCTTTGAGGCCAATGGACCACTTGATCACAGCTGCAGGACCCATAAAATACATCTTTTAACCCGATGCATCCCAACTTGTTTTCTATGTCGTTTCTTCCTCAGACAATCTTTACCAACACGATATCGGAAAAAGTCCGGTTTTCCCCCGAGATGTGGGGAAAGCCGAAATTTTTCTTCCGAACGGGGAGCCATTTTTTTTATTATCTGCTGCGCTCCAAACTGGCCACACTTTGAACGAAGCAGTCAGTCAGCTAACATCGCGGTAGTCGTCTCCAACTTATTACTATGGATAACAACATTGAACAAAGCTTGCACGATCAAGCCGCGCTTTTAAGTTCGTTCCAAGATTTTACTGTGTGGGAGCAACGGTGCGTCGAGTTCATCGAAGTGTTAGAAACGCAAAGCCGAACTAAGCGCCCGCGCTTGGTAATTGGACATCAACAGTCACTGATAGCCCAAATAGCGCGTCTGGAAGGATTGAAGAATTCTGTATGCAGCCGTTTTATACACACGGGTGCAGGGCATGGTGATCATGGATTAATCTGGCGTGAGATTGACACATCATTCAAGAGTCGAATATCGACTGGTTCTGTAATCAATCGCAGTCACATCGAGCCGAAACAATTTCTTAATGATGCTCGGGACCTAGTGCTTCAACATGTACAAAATATTATCTGCAAGCACAACAGTATCAAAGTTAATACGGTGTTCAATGGTGAATTCGCGAGTGGAGATAAACATGCTAATAAAAGTGTCAACACGCGAAACTGTGAACTCTTTAATACGAGCGATTTGAATGAGTGGTATGAACAGCGTGTTATTGAGCCCACTTTAACCTCACTCGACGAATTTCAAGAACGAGACAGTGGCTGGGCTCTACGGAAAATACTTAACCTCACGATAAATGTGAATAAGTATAATCCGATGCGTGCTGGGTGCTCCATATCATTGCCGCGGGAAATAATGTTGAAGAGGGCTGTGGTTAACATCAAATCCAACGATAACGCATGTTTCGCGTGGGCAGTTGTCGCTGCTTTATACCCAGCCGAACGAGACAGTGCCCGTCCATCTTCTTATCCGCATTATTCGACTGTACTGAAACTCCAGGATATCGAATTCCCGGTGACGATACATCAAATTAAAAAATTTGAATTTAATAACAATGTGTCGATCAACGTATATACCACCACCACCGAAAAGGACATTGTTCCAATACGAGTCACTCAACACAAGAAGGAGAAGCACATCAATTTGCTGTACATGCAAGATACTGAAGACAACAATGTGGGGCACTTCGTATGGATCAAGAATCTGTCGAGACTCGTGAGGGCACAACTAACCAAAATGGAGCATAAAAAATATATCTGTGATCGGTATGTAGTTACCATAATATATATATACATATATATATATGTACTTATATATGCTTGACGAATTAAACAAATCAATTTTTTTTTCTTTTTGCAGGTGTTTGCACTACTTCGGTTCCGAGGAAAAATTGCAATCGCACGAGGTCGATTGTGGGGCGATAAACGACTGTGCAATTCGACTACCAAACGACACCAATAAGTGGCTCCAGTTCAGCAACTTTAGCCGGAAAGAGCGACATCCTTTCATCGTGTATGCTGATTTGGAGTGTGTGCTGGCAAAGACCGATGGGGAGAACCTGGCGAAAGATATGTATCAACATCATGAAGTATTTAGCATTGGATACTATGTGCGTTGTTCGTATGACGATTCATTATCTTCATATCACTCGCGTCGTAGTGCTGATTGTGTATCATGGTTTGTCGAAGAACTAAAAAATCTAGCACTGCGGATAAAAGAAATTTTCTGCGACAACGTGCCAATGGTATCTTTAACACCGAGTGAGTGGGCTAGTTTTCGAGCAGCGACTCAATGTCACATATGTAAGAAACCGTTTGCGCAAGAAGATGTACGCGTTCGAGATCATTGCCATCTGACTGGACGCTATAGAGGCCCTGCCCATTCCAACTGCAACTTAAATTACAAGCAGTCATTTTTCATTCCTGTAGTTTTCCACAATTTATCCGGTTACGATGCGCATTTTATAATCAAGGAAGTAGCCACAGCGTTCGAAGGAAAAACCGATGTGCTTCCAATTACAAAGGAGAAATACATCTCCTTCACGAAGCATGTTGAAATTGAAGACGATTCAAAACACAAGATCCAATTGCGCTTCATCGATTCGTACAAATTTCTCAACACCAGTCTCGACAAATTAGCCTCATTTTTGACCGAGGACAAACTCAAAATTTTACGCATGCAATTCCCAACGCTATCGACAGACGATTTCAATTTGCTGACGCGAAAAGGGGTCTTCCCTTATGAATATATTGATGACGTGACCAAGCTAGACGACACTTGCCTACCACCACGTGACGCATTTTATAGTTCCCTGACAGATGCTACAGTATGTGAGAGTGAGTATGCACATGCTAAGAAAGTTTGGGAGCGGTTCTCCATTCGAACGCTGGGTGACTATAGCGATTTGTATCTGAAGACAGATGTCTTGTTATTAGCTGATATTTTCGAAAACTTTCGAAATACATGCATTGAGAGCTATGGCCTAGATCCCGCGTATTACTACACATTGCCGGGGTATACCTGGGATGCAATGTTAAAACACTCGACTGTCAAGTTTGAGTTACTAACTGACATCGACATGGTTTTATTCGTTGAGCGGGGTATACGCGGTGGTCTCAGTCAATGCTCAAACCGATATGCTCACGCTAATAATAAGTACATGGAGTCGTTTGATCCATCGAAAGCATCATCATACTTGATGTATTTTGACGTCAACAATTTGTATGGATGGGCAATGTGTCAACCCTTGCCATATGCAGATTTTCGATGGGTCAACGACGTGTCCCAACTCTCTCTCTCTCTCTCTCTCTCTACTTCGACTGGCAATTATAGGCAGTACAGGGACCAACTTAAAATTGACATAACACAAGCAAAAAACAATCACATCGTACAAAAACTCGCCGGCATTACGGACGTGACTAGATTGTGGAAAGAACTTGCGAACCTAGGTCTGGTCACGCCTTCTCAGTCTTCAGCGTTCAACTTTTTCTCTAAAAATGAACTGAACAATTTCTACGTAAATATTTCTAGTGCTTCCAGTGCCTGTAGTCACCAAGCTTTCAGAGATGCCATCAATGCCCTGCCCTGCGAGCGTGTGCCTTTTGAGTTCACGCCAGTCACCATGGAATCATTCACAACTCTTATAACTAGCTCAACGACCGTTTCACATGCAGCTGGACCTGATGGCATTTCTCTATTTGCTATTCACAAGGCTCTCCCTAGGATCGCTCCTCTTTTGGCGGCTCTTTTCAACTACTCGCTGACACTTTCGTACTTTCCGAGAACATGGAAGCGTACCTTTATCCATCCACTCCGTAAGGTGAATGTACCGCAGTCCCTGTCTGATAATCGCCCGATTGCCAATTTAAGTGAGCTCTCAAAAATTCTCGACAGAATTGTTCATGTACAAATTTTAAAATTTATTAATGATAACAAGATCTTGAATTCGCGCCAGTCTGGTTATCGGTCCTGTTACAGTACTCAGACAGCTTTACTGAGAATATGTCATGACGTGGCCCGTAATGTCGATGAGAGGCGTCTAACAATTCTCGTCCTGTTTGATTTCAGCAAGGCCTTCGACTTAGTCTCACATTATAATTTTCTAGTTAAACTTAGAAAAATCGGGTTCTCTATTGGGGTGCTTGAGTGGATTTTTTCATATTTATCAGATCGTGCTCAAGCAGTAATTGATAGTGATGGAAATGTGTCCAGTTGGCTCAAAACTACCACGGGGGTACCTCAAGGATCGGTTCTGGGTCCTTTGTTGTTTTCTCTTTTCATTAATGATATCGGAGCCGACCTTGTCTACTCGCAACATATGGTCTTTGCAGATGACACTCAGATTTATTTGAGTTGACGTGAATGTCATTGCTCGGTATACCGATGAAAATAATCTGAAACTGAATCTGGCTAAATCAAAGGTACTTATTCAGGGTAGTTCTAGCTATATTAGTAAAGTCGACCATCTTGTACCTATTACTGTCAATGGAATTATTCTCCCCTATGTACATAAAATACGAAACCTTGGGATCATTATGACCTCTGTCACGTCCTGGGGGGACGTGGGCATATACCTATCGCGGTTCCCTCTTTTTAGCCTACGCCTAGCGCACTAGCTCGGGATGAGGGTGTAAAAGGGAAAGGTGCATGCAAATGTGGGAATGACGCAGTGACTCGATTGATAAATGAATTGATTTACGCAAATGATTGAGAATTCGGGGTTTATTATAATTAACCAATTTGGTTAATTCTATTAAATTAATAATACAAAAATATACATGAAATATTTTGCTTACATTTGCCGATGGGTCGTGGATACGCTAATCTGTTTATAGCCGTCAGGTTCGGGCCTCCGCAGGTAGGTCGGACCCGTCGGTTGCGCACATTTGGTAACAATGATGGCTCGGGTCGACACAAAATTTAACACGTGGGTATATGTCGCGGGTATATATGGCGAGACGAGGTTGGAATTAAATTACTATTTACGCAAAACAATACGATGTACACATTTAACGTAGACACTTAATAAAATTCTCGTAGTTCGCGTTATTATAAAGTGTAATTTGGAAGTTATAGTTCGCGTTCGCTTTATGGAGACAGTTTTTGTAATTGTTCGTACGCGATAGAGACTTATGGGAGACGTTTTCTCAGCGAGTGATGATAGGACACTCTTGGGAGACTAGATCTGAACGAGTGGTGATGGAACACTGACTTCAAGATTTTTCTATCCTAGCTTGTAGGATATTTTGGATGCTGGGATGGTGGGAGAAGAAGTTTCTCGAAAAGTGCATTTTCGTCATGCGTTAATTTTTTGATTGGTGGGAAGGATGTAGGAAATTTACAAGTGCATATGATTGGTCGAGTTGGAAGGGGAAATATTTTTGAGGACTATGATTGGGTGTAGGCTATGATGTGTGTGATCTCCATCTCGATTCTCGGAAACTAGTCCGCGGCTCGTTATCTGGAGCGTTGGAAAAAATATAGGGAGGAAAAAGGGCCTTGGTCGCGTTGCCGCGCTTGTCTCAAGATAGGCTTTGTTGACTCAGGTGTGAGAGCGCATGGGAAATACTAACGTAGTTTTATTGCCGGGCCAACTTTTCGGCATGAAGGATTTTCTTTTGGAGAATGTATATTTTTGTGGAGTAAGGATTTGGATATTTTCGTGTGTCTTCGTGTGTTGTACGTTCTTATGGCTAAAGATTTTATCATCAACTGCGTTTGACGGTTGCGTGTAGATATGGTCAAGACCGACTGTGCTCTCGCGTGGGATATTTTGCGCGACGCTCGCTTCTTATTGATATATTTCGTTTCGGCTGTGGTACGCCTAATTCTAAAGAAAATATAAGGACCCGTCGAAAAATGAGAATGCCGTTATCGTGTGTATCGGTTTTCGTAGTTTTCCACGATTTCCATGTGGCATCGGGTAAGCCCGCGTTTTCGCCGGAGTTGAATAAAATAGGAGAGGAAAAAGAAATAGATAGTGCTTTTTCTCGCGACGTTACACCTCTAACCTTTCATGGCGTAGCCACGTGGCAACAATCTCACGGAAAGTCAATTTCTCTCTTTACCGTTTAAAATATCACCGATATGCGCTCTCGCGTGAGCTTAAGATTATACTCGTTGTTTCGCTTATTTTTCCCCACTTGGACTATTGCTGCCTCGTCTACAATGACTTAACTAGCGAAATGAACACGAAATTACAACAGCTTGTGAACTGCGCAATTAGATTCATGTTCAATCTACGTAGGGATGAACACATTACTCCGTATCGTAGACAACTTGGCTGGCTTACAGTTAGGGCTAGGCGCCATTACTTTCTCGGTATCTTTGTTTATAATATTCTTAGTGGAAACACCCCTAGTTACTTATCTGAACTTTTCTTAGAATCTAGAGCATCGACCCGTCCTCAACGCACTCATACTCTTAACATTTTTCATATTCCCTCGCATAGAACCTCAACCTTCAGAAAATATTTCCTTTTATCCGCGATATATTTTTGGCATTCACTTCCTCCTGAAATCACTACTTCGCGCTCACTGAATGTTCTTAAACAGCGTTTTTTCAGCCACCTTTTTAGCAGAGATTTGTAACTTGTTTTATTAATGCACCATTTAGCATTATATAGAGTACAGTCGATATATGCTTCCGGATCTGTAATTTAGTTATTAATTTAGTTAGCTTCCGAATCTGTAATTTAGTCATTAATTTAGTTAGCTATTAACTTGAATAGTTATAATAGAGTTAGCAAAATCATTTGTAGTCATAAGCACTCATAGCCGATTTATAGTCTTTTATTTTAAGAAAAACATTTTTATTTTGTTTATTCATTTAGTTCAATTTTTGTTTTCTTTGCAAATTGTACACCATTTGCCTCAAGGCTTTGCCAAGGCATAGTTAATAAATAATCAATCAATCAATCTCTCCCTCTCTTTCTCTCTCTCAGAGCGTGTCTGACCCTATGCGGGCTCTACGCACTTGGAACGATGTTTCCGCTACGCTTGCCGTTATGTTTATATACCACTCAATGTATTTACGTGTGGACATAACCTCCAATCTCTGATTGCCCACTTGCGTGCAGATCTCGCTTTATACCGATGTTCAACCGGGCATTGATTCCCCGGAAGTTTTATAACCGTCCTTCGAGTGCAGCGATGAAATTCACAAGACTTAGCATACGAGTATCGCTCTCCTTTTCATTGAAAATGAGTGTCGTAAGAATTAGCAAACATTGACTTGTCATTTCGTCGATGCGGGCGTCATTTTTTGTAAAACAGGCCACCCGCATTCGTTACTGTGCAATCCTCGGTTTCACCGAATCACATCACTTTCACCGATTCGTAGTCTGCAATTAGCACGAACAAGAAAGGAGAGTTCGATCGAGAATAGCGGATTGCGTCCGTTCGCCGTTATAAATCATTGTTCACAAGGCGAAACTATATACCCTTCAATTTTTTATTAAGAGGGGAGATAACTTGAGGCAACAAAAAAATAGCTAATTTTCATAATCTTTTTAAAGCGAAAATTTCTTCAACATTTTTTAGACTTAGGGTTTGTTTTATTACCACTTTTAGCTGTTGCATGGTATTTTTTATTTCTTTATTAATCTTGAATGATGGTGGAGGTATGGCACGGTCTTCTAAACTGCATTTTCAAAACTGTCCTAACGTATACCAAAAAAATCGAACCGACCGATTCTGATGAAATTTGGTGTAAATCTTTCTAACCTTATCCTCTAAAACATGATCCTAATTAATTTTTTTAATTAAAGAAAAAGTATTTTTCATTGCAAAATGTAGCATTTTTTTCGGAAATTCAATTTTTTTTTCACAGCGTACCATTTCATCGATTTTTAACATTTTTCACTTCTTCTTGGTTCATATTCTGCGTATGAGTGTTAATGAAAGAAAAAATTTCGTTGGTTTTTTTTCGGATTAATCCCACCGACGCTATGAGTCACGCCGTCGGACAACATCCGCCGCAACCCGTTTAGAAGATCGTGCTGTACCTCCGCCATTTTTGGAGATTAATACATTCAAAAATACCGTGAAATGGCCAAAAGTAGTAATGAAAGATATCCTGAGTCTCAAAAAGGGTTAAGAAATCTGTTCTTTAAAAAATATCATGAAAATCAGCAATTTTTTCCTCGCCGAAAGTATATCCCCCTATAAAAAACCGCAAGTCTTCATGAAACTTTACACAGGTTGGAACTATTGATCGAAGAAATTAGAAGTAACGCGTACATTAGGGTGTCACAAAGTTGAGTGGACGAAATATATTTAGAGGTCGCTCAAGCATCCCAGAGCCTCCTCAAGCCTCCAGAGAGGTTAATTTGAAAATTATAAAGCGTTAAATTCATTAGTGATAAGAGGACAAAGAAAAATCAATTTTTTAATGAAAATTTACATTTTTGGAGTCTTGAGCGACCTCTAAATATTTTTTTACCGCTCGCAGCTTTCGTGACAATTTTTTTGGCTCTAAAGAAGATAATTGGATGATAATAAAAAGGGGAAAAAATAGGGCTCAAATTTGTGCCACCCTAGCGTACAATAAAACGTTCACTCGAGGCTAACCAATGCGGGTGTTACCCACTGCCGTCTCGTTTCGCGAAAATCGATTCCCACGACTCGCCTTTCGTGTCATCGTGCTGAAGGTTTTCCTTTTTTCCGCTCGCTCATGGAACACGTTCGTTTCATGAAAACGAACGATGGATCACGCTTGCACACGGCGTGTTAACTTTAATCCTGTAAAATGGTCGTTTTGTGCGAGCGATGACGCGTTTCATACGCTGTGCATGTCCTAACATTAAGGGTAAGTAAAATCGACGGGTCATTTATTGTTTCCAGCCCCTTGGGAGACGTCCCATCGTCGTTTCATTTGGTTCTTGCTCTTACGAACCCCCAAAGAATATACGGAGTATTCCATGCGTAGCGAGACAGGTTTTGGCCGGGGGTTTCAAATTTTTTCGTCCGTCAATATATCGTTTTCTTATATGATATAAAAACATTTCCATATACTTGTTAACCCCAATTAAGACTTGGTTTTTGTTAAGTCCTAATCGAAAAATAAACAAATTAAGTATTTTACATACCTTCAATTGTGTGTCCCTTAAGTCTCGATACAGCAAAAATTAAATCTGACGAGCGCTTTTTAATCAGAAAAAAGCGCTCTTTTCAATAAAGCTAATGGATCCGATTTGTGAAGAAAAATTTATAGCCAAAAAACAGAGAAAAAATCCGTTTTTATTTTATTTTTTGGCCCTCAGGGTCTACTGAATGTTATCAAAAATTTTACTGAACATAGTTCAACACGTGAGAAACGTTCGGTGAAAGTTTCAGCTTGTCTTTATTTCTTGTTTACTGGCAATTAAATGTGTAGTTACTCCGTAAATAGTCGACGCTTCCTTTCCATAGGAACTCGTTTCGTCAGAACTGGACACCGCTTATCGGTGCTTAGTTGGAAGAATCTCATGGCATTTGATTGGTGCGTTGCTTGGGACACAATACTCGCACATGATTGGGCAAGCACCCCGTTTGGACGGTCTGGTCGACGGAACTGCCTCTCTCCATGGTCCGCGTGAACCGTGATAACCATCTGGTTCATCACACCTACGCTCTGTTTAATGAACAACTCGAAAAAGTCTACATTTTACAAACATAGACAGTTCACTTGGTTCATTTGTGATGGTGAGAAACTACTGCCACAATCCGTTCAGCAAAAAAAATCACAAAAACAAGCGTGCGCGCGTGAAACTGGTGACTATGTACGAAATCGAGAGGGAGCCATCATTGACATTAAGACTTTATCTTTGTAAACAATGGCGAATGACAATACAATGTCAACCTCTGGCCTCGCATGGACTTCCGCTACCGAATGAAGAAATTGAAAACAATCGATGTGGACCGGAACCGGAAAGTGCATTTAGATCTTAAGATAAATCGAATTGCATCGAATTTTCCATAAGTCAACCTGGACCTTCCAACAAATCGGATATTATTGATGTCGCTATGAATCAACTTGATCCTGAACATTCAGCAAAATGCGATGCTGGTAATCTTGCTACAAATCAACTCAGATCAGTCAACCTGGAGAGTTATTCTCAATATTGGTCAGTTAGTGAAGGAAAGTCTGAAGCAACTTCATCATATCAAAGTTTCGCAATTTTCAGTCACAATAGTGGACGTCAAAGATTGCTCGAAGTCGTAGATGAGTCGCCAATTTCGAAGAAACGTAAACACACTATTAAATACTCTTCCGCTAAAAAGCAGAAAGTTATTGAGAAGATAAACGAATTTTTGAAAACTGGGTTGAATGAATCTGCAAAGACAGTTGAGGAAAAGAAATGTCGGCTGTACGATGAGATGATACAGCAAATTCACGACAAATTTGATAAGGAAACGACTTCTCGTCGATATAGAATACAGCTTCTCACTGTTTTGCCGCAAACTCTGTCGATAAATGAAGTAATGTCTGAGTTTAATACAAGTAAACGGATGGTACAAATCGCTAAACAGCTATACTCTGAAACGGGAGTGTTATCGACGCCTACTGCCAAAGCTGGGAATGTACTTGATTCAACTACTTCGACAACAGTACAAGCATTTTATCTCGACGACGAGAATAGTCGTATCCTAGCAGGAAAAAAAGATTTCGTCTCTGTTAAGCAACCTTCTGGCCTGCACGAAAGAATGCATAAAAGATTAGTTCTCTGCAATCTGAAAGAGTTGTATCGGAATTTTTGAGACAAGCATCCAGACATGAAAATTGGATTTTCACGATTCGTTACTTTACGACCACCGTTCTGCATTCTAGCGGAGCAAGGTGGTACGCATACTATGTGCGTTTGTACTTACACCACAATGTTAAACTGGAGCTCGATGCTTGCAGAATCGGACAGCTCACTTCAGACTCGATCGTCTCGCTGAATGATTACAAAGATTGCTTGAAATTTATAGTATGCAAAGATCCCACGGTAGAATGTTTTTAAGTACGTGCAAACAATGTCCCGCCACCGAACCATTGACGGAGATGCTTAAAATGAAGTTTGATGACGCGATGATTGACACAATCAAATTTTCTCGTTGGATTTCAGTAGACAGATCAACGTTAAAAACTGTGCAAATGTCTGCGGATGACTTCGTAGATACTTTATGTTCTGAGTTAAAAACGTTGCTTCTTCACGATGTTATCGCAAAGCAACAAGCGTCGTACCACCGCACGATCAAGGAAAATCTTTAAGAAGGAGAATTCGTCGTCGATTTGGACTTTGCCCAGAATTACACATTCGTTGCACAGAACGCTTCTCAGGGATTTCACTGAAATAATAACCAAGCAATGATTCACCCGGTCGTGATTTATTATAGGTCCGAAAATGGATTTGTCAACAAAAACCTGACGATCATCTCTGATTGACTTGATCACGTAACGAGTTCAATGTATGCCTTTCAACGGGTTCTCATTCAATACTTAAAAGTCCAATTTTCGGTAAAAAATGTATTACTTTTCCAGTGGAGCCCCACAGCAATACAAGAATTCTAAAAACTTCATCAACTTGGTTCATCACAAAGAAGACTTCGGTGTGGATGCCAAATGGCATTTCTTTGCCACCGCGCATGGAAAAGGTGCTTGTGACGGAATATCAGGCACAGTAAAGAGACTTGCCGCACGTGCAAGCCTTCAACTATCTCCAGAGAGACAGATTGTGACACCACAATGGTTTTTCGATTGGGCGAAGCAGAATATCAACGGGATCGACATTTGCTTTAGTGCAAAAAGCGAGTATGATTCAACAGTGAAATTTTTGAAGGAACGGTACGCGACGACTAAGACCGTACCCGGGACACTGAAGTTTCACGCAGCCATACCAACTGAAGATAAAAAAATTAATTTCAAAACGTATTCCTCTTCTACAGAACCGGTCACGAAAGTTATCGTGAAGCGTTAAAAACACTGCAAAAAACGACCCTTTTCAGGGCCACCATATACTAACGAAGAGAATATTTCATATCGGCATAATAGATTTCATACATTTTAATAATGCTAACCTGGTAGAGTATTAGTATTCACATTGAGTCACATTTTCACTTCATTGGAGTTCTCGCAACACAATATAAATGCAATTGAATTGTTTAAGACAACTTATTAATTTTATTGCCAGTAAACAAGAAATAAAGGCAAGCTGAAAATGTTACCGACCGTTTCTCACGTGTTAAACTATGTTCAATAAAATTTTTGATAAAATTCAGTAGACCCTACCCAGATAGACAGTCGTGATCATCACGCCGTGCATACAATTGATGAAGCAAATTTTACAGCATATTGACTACATGTCATGATGCAAAGCCGTAAACTCATTTAGTATAGTGAATGTACAAAGCATTTTGATCTCAATATGTCGTTTACAAATGCATCGTATGTTTGAAGCACGTTGAACTCATATCGCTGTGCTCAAGTGTCCACAATTAATACCTGCACAGTTTGCGTCATATGGAAGGCATCCAATGACTTGTGTTGATGAATTCACTGGGTTAGCACTGGTAATAGACATGCCATGCAAGCAATATGACGGTGATATGCATGTTTGTCAGTGATACATTCGATGGGCGCAACATGACGGCGATATGCGCGTTTCTCAGTGATACATCCTATGACGGCGATATGCATGTTTCTAAGTGATACATTCGTTGAGCGCAATATGACGGCGATATGTATATTTTGTCAGTGATACATCCCAGGAGCACAATATGATGGCGATATGCATGTTTCTCAGTAATACATTCCATGACGGCAATATGCATGTTTTCAGTGATACATTCGGTGAGCGTAATATGACGGCGATATGCATATTTCTCAGTGATATATCCCATGAGCGCAATATGACGGCGATATGCGTGTTTCTGTGATACATCCTATGAAGGCGATATGCATATTTCTAACAAGGAGAAGGCAGAGCCTGGATGTCGCGAATCGGGTTCTCCTTTCGCGTGGTGAAAGTTGAAGACCTCCGAATTAACGTCGTTTTTTATTTTTGTTCCAATAGGCCTTAGTTGCTGAGATATCGCGATTTGAAAATTTGGGAGTTTCGTCTCGCGCGTAGAGTACGTTGAGCGTTGACGCTTGAGACAAGAGCGGCCGTAGCTAATACGGTAGGACGACAGACCGGCTTCTGAGAGTTCACGGTTCGCGTCACCATGCTTTTTTTTAATTCAATTTTTTTTTTTTAATTGTATAATCTCTCATAAGACTTTGCATGTGCAGGTAAATAAGAAAATTCGAAAATATGTATTACTAGTTTTATTGATCTATTATATTAAAATAATTAATCCAATAATGAAGTCTCAATTACATAGCAAAATAATATTGTATAACAAATAATTAATCTAATAATCAAGTCACAATGAGAAAGCAAAATAACATGGTATAAAAAATAAATAATTAATCTAATTCACAGAAAAGCATATTTGAAGATATATATCTTCAAATATACTTTCCTGATAGCATCTGCAAGGTTAAATGTGGTTGCGGTGTTATTACGTTCATTTTATGTTCGTGGTGTCGTAAGCCTTTGTGCTGTCCTTGCTTTTACGATGGTTTCCACCCTCCAATTTGTCAACATACTGATCTGATAGAGGAAGAATCAGAATAATTACCTGCCGCAAAATTTGCAAGTGTGAATTAGATTAATTATTTATTTTTTATACCATATTATTTTGCTTTCTTATTGTGACGTGATCAATAGATTAATTATTTGTTATACAATATTATTTTGCTATGTAATTGTGACTTCATTATTGGATTAATTATTTTTATATAATAGGTAAATAAAACTAGTAATACATATTTTCGAATTGACTCCTTTACCTGCACATGCAAAGTCTTATGAGAGATTATAAAATAAAAATAAAAATTGAATTAAAAAAGAACATGGGGACGCGAACCGTGAACTTTCAGAGTGCTAGTCCGTCGTCTTACCGTATTTGCTACGGCCGCTCTTGTCTCAAGCGTCAACGCTCAACGTACTCTACGCGCGAGCCAAAACTCCCAAATTTTCAAATCGCGACATCTCAGCAACTAAGGCCTATTGGAATAATAATAAAAAACGACGTTAATTCGGAGGTCTCCAACTTTCACCACGCGAAAGGAGAACCCGATTCGCGACATCCAGGCTCTGCCTTCCCCTTGTAAGCGATACATTCGATGAGCGCAATATGACGGCGATATGTATATTCGTCAGTGATACATCCCATGAGCGCAATATGACGGCGATATGCATCCAAATCCAGAATGATACAAATAGGCAGACACGAAAAAAGTTTCCACAAGTGTTAGAATGGCTAGGTAGGTAGTGCGCTTAGCTCTCGAATAAGAAGACGTGGTTGAAACCGTAGGTAGGTACAAAATTTAACTAGGCGAATACGTTTTCATCCATTTATCATATAGGCAGGAATATAAATAAAGCGTATGGGGATATAAAAAACGTACCAGATTTTTTTAATCAATATTTTTGGATTTTTTGAAATTTGTCACGCTATGACATTCATATGAGCTCCATATGAGCGTAGCATAGTTACGTCACGCCGCGACTCCCATAGGAGCCCCATATGCACTCACTTATTATTAGATATTCGTGAGCCAAATTTGCTAGTCTGATGAATTCACTGCATGCATATTCGCGTGAGAGCAACTTTGGTTCATTTGGATGTATTATTGTGAATCATCATGTGATGCAAATATGACTTCAACGGGAGCACTCATAAGGGATACACAACTGTGAGACTTTTTATGCCGCAGTGATGATGTACATATGATGTCAATATGAGGAACATCCGTCTATCTAGGTTAGGACTTAACAAAAAACAAGTCTTAATTGGGGTTAATAACTATATGGAAATTTTTTTATATGATATGAGAAAACGATATATTAACGGACAAAAAATTTGATACCCCATATGTATACATCAGTATGTATATAGGGGAGAAGAACATTTTGAGCCCGTTGTATCAACGTAACGTTTGCTTTCAGCTCACCCAGCTGTTTTAAGGACCGTCCTTGAAGTTTGTTAAGAGGTCTTCTCACTTTAGACGCTAAGAAAGGCTATTTCCATGAATTTTTTTGATAGGTTTACATTATAGATATTGATATAAAAGTTGTTACACTTAATAAATACACTTTCGAATTACATTAAAAGAATTATTTATTTATGTAAGTCACTATTTTAGACGAAAATGGCGGTTAAAAAATTTCCTAAAAAAATTGTAGATCTTTGCTGTTGATGAAATCTAGGAGAGGGTCACCCGAAACAAAAAAATCAAACGGTTTTAGATTCAGTATGTTAATGGCTATAGCGCATATCATACGATTTTTTATATACGCAAAAATAACAGAATGGCGGACATTTTTCGAAAAAACAAAAAAAAAACGTATTTTTTCACCGTTTTCGGCAAAAATAGTAAATATCAACGTTTTAAAAAAATCTTTGATATGCGCTATAGCTATAGTTGTAAAGAATTTGTGCTTAAAATTTCCCAAGGATCGGTTCGGTAGTTTCGAAGATTTTATCAACAAGCCGTCGAAAAACGTTGTTCCGAGAAAAACGCCTTTAAAGTTTGTTTGGGTTACATAAATACATGCTTTTTTTTAAATTTATTTCGGAAGTGTATTTATTGAGTGTAACAACTTTCGTATCAATATCTATAATATGAACCTATAAAAAAATCCATGAAAATAGCCTATGTCTTAGTGTTTAAAGTGAGAAGATGCCTTAAGGCCTTAGGTCACAGTAACGGGTATAAAATCATGTGCGAATTTAACAATTTTTTTTGTATGAAAAAGTGATTCACTCATAAAATTAATTACACATTTATTTAGTATGAATATCAAGCTGATAGAATTTTTTCCATGTACAAAATTGCCGACAACTAATATTTTCTTTTATCTTTTTTTTAGGCGCTCCTCGTCGTGACATTTAGCATCCACAATTTTTTACCTGAAAATCCTCGTTAATCTAAATTAGAATACCTAGAGAAGTACGTACGGAATGTAAAAAATGTTGTTTTATTCAAAAGTTGTGGGTATTTGAACTTAAGAAATGAATTATCAGTGAAAAATTTCGTTATAACGGCTCCTAAACTGCTCATAAAATGAAAAGTTTTCGATTAATCGAAAATTCCGTACGTACTTCTCTGCGAAATGCAATTAGGAAAATAACTTTTAAATTTGAAGTAAATCGAGTGGAAATTGAAGTTATTTGTCACGCCAATTGGAAAAAAGCTGTTTCGAGAAGTTTCGAGTAGACGGCCATTTTGTAGATCGAAAAAAAATCTAACAGCTTGATATTCATACTAAATAGATGTGTAATTAATTTTATGCGTGAATCACTTTTTCATACGAAAAAAATTGTAAAATTCGCACGTCCGCTGTATGAATATCAGTAGTAGGGCTATGCCGATTCTGAGCCACTTCGGGGGGTGGGTCCAAGGGGCGGTGTCCAGAGGGCGGTGTCCAGGGGTGGTGTCCAGAGGGGGGTGTCGAGGGGGAGGGTCCAGGGAGAGGGGTCTAGAGAGCGGGGGTACCATGGTGGAGGGGTGTCCAGCGCGGGGAAGCCAAGTGCAGTGGTACGGCGGAGGGGGGTCGCCGGGCGCTTGTGACGTCACAGAGGGGCCTCTGTGGAGGGGGGCGGGGCATGTGGTCCCTAGAGCGGCTGGCGGGGAAGCCACCGTCGATGAGTGTTGTGTGCGTGTGAAGGGCGGCCTTTCAAAGCCCAATATTTATGACAGGCAGCTGGTTCCATTCCGAAAGACAATGTCTATTGCATCCGCCTCGTCTCCAAGCTCGCCGACAGTCGAGACAGGTCCTGACAGGTTCCTTGGCAAAACTATAACCTGTAGGGATCAAAGGCTGTGACCGTGGATGGACCACTTGAGCGCAGCTGCACTCTTGAAAAGTCTCATCGAGGTCTCCATTCCGAAATATAACGTCAAGATGTTCGCATGTGCGAGTATGTACGGAGTGCATCCGGCCAAGCACCCCCTGGACTTGACCAAAAACGAGCTCGAACAGGTTCCAAAGGTCGTGCGCCTGAAATATTGGGGTAAATATGTTGGCTTATTGTGGGATCGTTTGCCGGAACATCATCGGAATGACAGTGAAGTGATATCATATCTTCCATGCATGGAGCATTACAATACGCCACAGATGAAAGATCCCATCGATGGCCCTCCACCTCAACGTCGGGAGTGTACAAAATGCTGTGAAAATTCTCCACGTACGGGGTTCTTCGAACGTGTTTGAACCTGTTTTTCGGGAGCGTGAAAAAATGTCGGAGGAAAATTCTCCACGGTTCTTCGAACGTGTTTGAACCGGTTTTTTATGATTTAAAAAGTGGGGAGAAGTTTAATTTAACAATTTGAGTGGGAGGCTTACGAGGGAGCTTATAATTTTGTGGACCAAGCTCAGACTGCACTATTCCACTGCACCATCAACATTTCTCAAAAAAAAAAAGAATTTCAAAAGTGCGGGGAAAATGGATCTCTCGAGCATCAATAAAGTTGGCCGGATGGCGGAATTCCTCCTGACGAAGAAGCTGTCGGAACTCCCCGTTAAGTCGGAACGACTAATCTCCGACATGAGGGTCGTACAAACCAAATTTGAGAAACTCTACATCGCAGACATCGCGGATGAGTTCTCTGTCTTCTCACCGGCGCGACTTGTGAAGGCCTTTGACCAAGATCCGACAATGTTCGAGAGTATGCTGCAAGTGGCACGCGATGGTCAACTCTGCATGCAGTATATCGGTGGAAAATACAAGTGTCGAGTTGCGTCGCCTCTGAACAGGGTGGCCCGGGGAAAAAAAATTCGTTGGAACATCACCGTCAAACGACTGCCCGCATCATCGAGAGTATGCTGCAACTGGCGCGCAAATGGTTACATGCAGTTGTGGGAAATACAACAGCGTTCCATTATCTCGGAGGCAGAAAAAAAGACTAAATTCGTTGGGACACCATTATCGAACTGTTCGCATCACAGTCGTCTTGCCATGCTTTTCGACGCTTAGTGTTGACTATGAAAGAAAAATGTATATGTTTGATCGAATTGTAAATGATGGATGTTTTCGCCGTGGAATAAAGAATACAAACGACATATATCTTCATCGAAATGTTTTTTATATTCATTCAAAAAAATCCCTCGCTCGCGCTTTGTATACAATCAACCAGCTTTTCACCGATTTTACATTCTCATAGGCACAGTTCGTGTTGAAGGGATGATGGGAGCATTTGGAGTTCCTCCAAGTCGATGACGTTTGCCGCGCGATCCGTGAATCTTGATAGCCACGCGCATTTCTCAAATCCCTTCGCATAGATGGTAGGAGCTCCATGCAAGAGTTCTCGAATTGTCTTTCTAGCTGCCTCGTATGGTATGCGGGTATGATCCCATCGTATTCCATAGAAATTGCGTTCCAGCCACTTGTTTGTCGTTTTGTACTTGGCCGGTAAAGAGTCCCGTGAAAATGGTGCGTCGAAGGCGAGCGTCAGCGGTTCAGCATTCTTGTCGTGGAGTCTGACGATGGACATCTCCTTCAGGACAAATTCGTTGGCGGGTCTCTTGAAGCCCTGTACATCGACGATAAGCTCCATGTTGACTGAAGTGGACGCGAATCATCGGCATGATTTTATACCAATTTTTAACGATACGATCTTTTAAAAATACGATCATGGAGGATCATACAAGCGCCAACGATTATCAACTAAACATCAATAGTCATTGATAGTCCAAGTATCACATCTGGAAGAATTGAAGTATTCCATGTACAGGCATTTTATATCCATGGGTGCAGGACACAGCAGTGATGGGTGAATGTGGTGAGAAATCGACTTAAACGCGCGATAGTCTATACTTTAACCGCTGCTCGATGAATTTCGACAACGTGGAAGTGGTTGAGCTTTACGAAAAGTACGTAATCTTACAATAAATGTAAATGAGTATGAATCAATACGCGTTGAATATCATTGCCACGGGAGATAATGATTATGAGGGCTGCGATTAATGTGCAATCAAGAGATAATACACGTTTCGCATGGGTGACAGTCACAGCTTTATGCCCAGCTGAACGAAACAGTGACCACCGATCTTCTTACATGCATTATTCAACGGTATTGAATTTATCGAATATTGGATGCTCACTGACTAGGGGTCAAATTTATTTAAAAATTGTGCGTCAAAACCATTAATTCATCAATATGTATACCACCAAAGAAGATATTGCTCCGATACGCGTGGCTCAACATAAGAAGAAGAAAACCATGTCAATTTGCTACAAGATACCGAGGATAACAATGTATGATATTTCACATAGATCGAGAACCTGTCAAGCCTCGTGAGTTTGTTTGGACTTGTTTGGGTGAAAAATATATATATGCCATCGGTGTGTGAAGTTAACATAATTACTATATCGTTATATGTGCTAGACGAATCAAACAACAATCCATTATTTCGCAGGTGTCTGCATTACTTAAGATCAAAGGATAAACTGCAATCATATGAGATCGATTGTGGAGCACTAAAGCACTGCCCCATCCGACTAACAAATAATACCAATAAGTGGCTCCAAATCATCAACTCCAGTCGGAAAGCACGACATCCATTCATTGAAAATGCCTATTTGGAGTTTTTTTGACTAATGATAGAGAGGAGATGAGAGTGTGCAAAGACCGATGAGAAAAACGTAGCAGAGGATTTGTATCAATATCATAAAGTATTTAGTATTGATAACCACATGTGCTTTTCATATGACGAATCGCTATCATAGTATCAAACACATCACAGCGCTGATTCCATAGCATGGTTTGTGGCAGAACCGGAAAAACTAGTGCTCTGCATAAAATACATTTTCAACGAAAATTAATGCTCATCATGAGTTAATTCTAATACGTTCTCGCTATGGCAATAATTGTGTATTCAGTCATCATCAACCGATAGAGGTAGAAGTTGAATTACTCACGATACAATGGCGTATGCTCCACATAATATTAGATGAGTTTAATAAATTATCATTACTTCGAACATTGGAATGTGGGCGATACTTGAATATGAGTTTTCACTCTTGGGATCTATACGAATGTCCACCGCTTCAAAGCACAACGAAGCATTCATGGCCCGTAAAAGCTACCTCCCAACTAGAGAAACCAAAATTTGTAATGGTGCGGCGCAGACTGGTAAAAAAGATAATCTATGGCAAAGGACATTATATTATTCACCGACTGCAAACTCACAAGTGTTAAACTTTATCTCAATTCAGCATTCTTTTCTCAGGAGGACTCGCATTTGGACTTCAAAAAAGTTTCGCCATTTTGTTCAATATGTACTCTTGATTTTGTAAATACCATTACGACTGCAATAGTGATCGTTCTTTACTTACCATCACCAAGTCTTAATGTAACGGCCCTCTCACGGTTAATGATTGATCGCATCAGAACGAGCCTATAAAAAATGCTACCGTAGATGTGTGAATAGAGTTCGAATGCAAAGAAGATTCACAACCTAATACAACTGCATAGTGTTTTAATCTTACGTGATCGCGTTGTTGAATATTGTCCATTGACCGACATTATCCGTAAAATTGTATAGATCAGCAAAATTCCGAAAGATACGAAGCATCATGAGTGATTCGCAATCGTCATGGTCTAAAGTGGGCCTATGGAAACGTTCCATACCGCATGGCTAAAGGTTTAATAACAGCTGCAGTTGAAGGTTCAACGGAATACGACATGTGTCCAATCGTATATGTTAAGGGTCATGAAAAACGAGAATGGCTAGCTGATATACTGAATATGAAAAATGAGCTATTTGTTGAGCCGTTGAATATAGACTTTGACGACATGGACGTCTCAAGTAAATTAGATGGAAGTTCTACTCTACGATGTGAAAAGCATAGAAACAATTGTGCCTTACTAAATGTATTTAAAATCTTTAATTGGTGGCTGAATCATAAAGATTCGTGCAAATAAAAGAAATGTAACATTATGAACTTTTTACTCTCCTCACCCCATACTTAGTTATGCCAGCATCATCTGACATCGAATTGTGCATCTGCATACAATATTACTTTCGAATGTGAAACTCAATTCTTTGTATGGAATTTGATTGAAAATAAATTCATATAATCGCCCAATGATGATCGAAGACATTCATCGGTATACGTTCGATAGATGTTCGTGAACCGTTTGTTGGAAGTTTGCGAGGCAGTCAAAGATTTTCGACAGTCGTTCGTGAAACGTTTCAGAGACATCCGAAGACATTCATAAGACGTTCGAAGACATTCAAGAGACGTTCGAAAACATTCATAACACGTTGAAGACATGCATGAGGGGTTCAAAGAGTTTCAAAAGATTTTCTATGACGTTCATGAGACGTTTGAAGACATTCATGAGAGGTTAGAAGACGTTCAAGAGATCTGTGACGATATTCATAATATGTTTGGAGACATCGATGAGGGGTTCGACGACGTTTTAGAGACTTTCAAAGACATTCACGAGGGGTTTGAAGACGTTAAAAAAACTTTCGAATTCGTTCAAGAGACTTTTGACGACATCCATAATACGTTTAACGACATTCATGAGGGGTTCGAAGACGCTTAAGAGAGACTTTCAAATACATTCACGAGGGGTTTGTCCGACAACATATATAAGACGTTTGAAGACATTCAAGAGACGTTCGAAAACATTCATAAGGCGTTTGAAGACATGCATGAGGGGTTCAAAGAGTTTCAAGAGACTTCCTACGACGTTCATGAGACGTTCAAATACATTCACGAGGGGTTTGTCCGAAAACATATATAAGACGTTTGAAGACATTCAAGAGACTTTCGAAATCGTTCATAAGACGTTTGAAGACATTCATGAGAGGTGCGAAGACCTTCAGAGACTGTCGAAGACATTCGAGAGATCTTTGACGATATTCATAATACGTTTGAAGACATCAACGAGAGGTTCGAAGACGCTTAAGAGACTTTCGAAGACATTCACGAGAGGTTCGAAGACGTTCAGAGACTTTCGAATACATTCAAGAGATCGTTGACAATATTCATAATATGTTTGAAGACATCGATGAGGGGTTCGACGACGTTTTAGAGACTTTCAAAGATATTCACGAGGGGTTTGAACACACTCTCATCTTCTCTCTATCATTAGTCAAAAACACTCCAAATAGGCATTTTCAATGAACAGATGTCGTGCTTTCCGACTGGAGTTGATGATTTGGAGCCACTTATTGGTAGTATTTGTTAGTCGGATGGGGCAGTGCTGTAGTGCTCCACAATCGAACTCATGTGATTGCAGTTTATCCTTTGATCTAAAGTAATGCAGACACCTGCGAAATAATGGATTGTTGTTTGATTCATCTAGCACATATAACGATATAGTAATTATGTTAACTTCACACACCGATCGCATATATATATTTTTTAATGGCTGTCTCTGTTTAGTCCTGCGCTTACGAGGCTTGACAGGTTCTCGATCTATGTGAAATATCATATATTGTTATCCTCGGTATCCTGTAGCAAATTGATATGCGTTTCTTCTTCTTATTTGGTGGTATACATATTGATGAAAAAATGGTTTTGAAGCACAATTAAAAAAAAATTGACCTATAGTCACTGAGCATCCAATATTCGATAGATTCAATACCGTTGAATAATGCATGTAAGACGATCCGTGGTCACTGTTTCGTTCAGCTGGGCATAAAGCTGTGACTGTCACCCATGCGAAACGTGTATTATTTCTTGATTGCACATTAATCGCAGCTCTCATAATCATTATCTCCCGTGGCAATGATATTCAACGCGTATTGATTCATACTTATTTACATTTATTGTAAGATTACGTACTTTTCGTAAAGCTCAACCACTTCCACGTTGTCGAAATTCATCGAGCAGGGGTTAAAGTATAGACTATCACGCGTTCAAGTCGATTTCTCACCACATTCACCCATCACCGCTGTGTCCTGCACTCATGCATATAAAATGCCTTTACATGGAATACTTCAATCCTTCCAGATGCGATACATGGACTATCAAAGACTATTGATGTTGGTTGATAATCGTTGGTGCTTTGCATGATCCTCCATGATCGTATTTTTAAAAGATCGTATCGTTAAAAATTGGTATACAATCATGCCGACGATTCGCGTCCACTTCAGTCAACATGGGGCTTATCGTCGATGTGCCCCCTTCAAGAGACCCATCAACGAATTTGTCCTGAACGAGATGTCCATTATCAGACTCTACGACAAGAATGCTGAACCGCTGGCGCTCGCCTTCGACGCACCATTTGCATGGGACTCTTTACCGGCTAAGTACAAAACGACAAATAAGTGGCTGGAACGCAATTTCCATGGAATACGATGGGATCACAGCGGCATACCATACGAGGCAGCTAAAAAGACAATTCGAGAACTCTTGCATGGAGCTCCTACCATCTATGCGAAGGGGTTTGAGAAATGCGCGTGGCTATCAAGATTCACGGATCCTGCGACAAACGTCATCGACTTGGAGACTCTGGACTGTCCATCGCTGCAGAAGCTGCCGAAAATCACAAACTCCAAATTGCCCCATCATCCCTTCAACACGAACTGCGCCCATAAGAATGTAAAAACGCATCACGAAAATGCACTCCTTCCCCCATTAACGGAACCTCTCCTATTTTTCCTCTTGGCAACGAAGTGTTCCATCACCACTCGTTGAAGTCAGTCTCCCAACAGTTTCCATCGCGATCGGAGAAAGTCTCCAACATCTTCCATTAGATCTAGTTCGAAACAAAAAGCTGTCTCCTGACAGTATCCAGTCCAGACGTTAACTCTAAAAATTAGTATATCTCCGGTATAATCGTCACAAGTCTTATCTACATTTTGTAAAGCGCGAGTTATAAAACTTCCGATTATTCATATTGAGCGTTCACACTAACATCGTTACATTAAATCGCGTAAATTTCCATTTAATCCAAAAACACGGCTCGCGATAAATATCCAGGTATTAAAAGATTGTGGCTACGTGAAGAATACCAACTCCACTAAACCCGTAACCGAGCGTGCACAACCGAGCGGCCCGGCCTACCTGCGAAGGCCCGATTCGACCCTCCGTATCTCCAACCATTGTACCCACGGCGCATCGACAAATGTAAGCGAAATACTTTATGTACAATTTCTGTTTTATTAATTTAATCGACTCAACCAGATTGGTTAATTCCAATAAACCCCGAGTCGATAGAATTTGAGTGTCTAATTATTCCTGAATCGGATAATCGCGTCATCCCATTTTTACCCAAGCACTACCCCTTTTTACCCTCATCCCGAGCTATTGCGCTAGGCGTAGGCTATAAAGAGGGAAACGACAAAATATATGCCCACGTCCCCTCAGGACGTGACAGCGGTCACCGCCTTTGATCCCTCAAGTTTATAGTTTTTTCCGAGGAATCTTTTAGGATCTGTCTCGAGTGTCGGCGAGCTTGGAGACGAGGCGGATGCAATAGACATTGTCTTTCGGAATGGAACCAGCTGCATGGCATAAATATTGGGCTTTGAAAGGCCGCCCTTCACACAACACTCATCGACGGCGGCTTCCCCCTCCCGCCAGTCGCTCCGCGGACCACATGGCCCCCCTCCACAGAGGCCCCTCTGTGACGTCACACGCGCCCGGCGACCCCCCTCCGCCGTACCCCCGCACTTGGCTTCAGCGCGCTGGGACCCCCCCCCCCTCTCCATGGACACCCCCCGGACACCGCCCCCTGGACCCTCTCCCGGGACGCCGTCCCCCTGGACACCCCGCCCTCTGGACCGCCTCCCCCCGAAGTGGCTCAGAATCGGCATAGCTCTACTACTAATATCCTTGCATCTATCCAAAGGCCGCATTGGGCGTTGGATAAGGCTGAGTATGGGCCAATAGGCTACTACGAGGACGGTTCTCAAGGGAGAATTTCTTCACAAGACTTTTCCTTATATATGTGTCACGTGATCATGCTGTATCACGATAGGTCGATAAATCAACCAAAAGTCAAAGTCCCTCTGGAGGCTGCGTTCGAATATGATATGAATGTATAAGCAGGATTTCAAGGTTAAATTGACCAATGTTCAAACGTCACGCTACTGAACCCGGGGCATACATTTTTTTCATTATATAGCAGATTTCGAAAGACGTTCCCTTGCTTCAAGATCTGTTTGGCCTGATAATCGTATGATGACATTTACTAGAACATCATGACTTCGCAAATATTTACATGGATGACCACCGAATCCGGTTATCTCTGCTTGGAAGTAAGGTGTAAAAAAATCACAGAATAATTAGTACAAGTATGCAGCCTGTTCTGGTCCCCACATGAAGGAGGGAGCCTGAATTAGAAGGTCTAATGAAAGCGTTTTTTCGGGATTTTTTTTAGAAAGGAAAAAACAGTGAGCCCAGTAAACATTGAGGTATATTTTCATGTATATGTGAAATGCATCAAAAAAATATGAAACAATAAATGGCTGCAGATTTATCAGCCTATTCCATGTGCGTCTTGCCACTGCAGTCCCCGATCGGCGGAAAAGATGCAGCTCGTAATTATTGACTGAACCAAATGAATTAAGGGGAGGTACCTGCGTAAACGGCGAGAAAAACAGGTAAACTTCGGGAATTTTTATCTCAAAACCCAATGTTTCGATTGGATCCGGAGTTTCTTTATTGGAAAATATGTACATTGAGGTATGTTTAGAAATGTTTAAAAATAAATTCGTTGACGGGAAGCGATTCAAACGCGATTATCTCGAAACATAGTTTTTAAAGTCAGTGCCAGATGTATCTCGAAAACGGCTTGTCCGATTTTGTCCAAATTTGGATATAATATTCTTCGATAGTTTTTCTTGTTCACCACTGGGGGTTTTTCATTTGATTGAACTATTGCTTTTTTATGCAATGTGTATGCAATCCAAAATCGTCGGAAATTGCGAACGGCAAACGAATGTTGAATGAAAACGGTCGCAATTGCGTCAAAAATCAAAATTAAAAAAGAATCCTACGTAGACAACGAGAAAAACTATCGAAGAATATTGTATCCAAATTTGGAAAAAATCGGACAAGCCGTTTTCGAGACACATCCGGTACCGACTTTGAAAACTGTGTTTCGAGATAATCGCGTTTGAATCGCTTGCAGTCAACGAATTTATTTTTTTTTAATCCTAAACACACCTCAATATACATATTTTCCAATAAAAAAATACTCGGATCCAATCAAAACATTAGTTTTTGAGATAAAAATTCCCGAAGTTGACCTGTTTTTCTCGCCGTTCAATTAGGTAACTCCCCTTAATAAAAGGTTCAATTGTCATATATTTTTCTTTTGAGTGAATAAAGAAATAGCTGAAAAAATCGTGAAATAATAACTTTTCTCAGGTTTGAAAAGAATCGTTTAAGAAAACACTTTAACATGCTATAAAAATGATTTAAAAAGACTTTTTCCACGACTTTTTTAATTCACTTTGAAAAGATTTTCATACTGAAGAAAATAAACTTTGGTTTGATCCAATGGATCGTTTATTTTTTTTCTATCACGCCCGCCATTTAGGGAAAATCGTGAAAATAAAAACTGAAGAAAACGCGCTTGAAAGTTTTCAGTAGGAGGAAATATCAATATCGAATACCAATCGCTGCTCTGCTTTTGGCCGTGTATCTTCGAAAATATTTACAATTGGCCTCTGTAACTTTGTAAATATATTCTTGGATAGTGTACCTATCGATTGAAGCGATTAAAAAAAAAAACGTTTTTTTCGGACCTTCTAGTTTAGGCTCCGGCCTTGAGAAGGGAGATAACTTTAGGCGATTAAAAGTTTGCTGAATTTCTTACTACTTCTGTTATCACTGCTTTGGATTGTTACATAGTATTTTTTAAATTAATCTTCAAGAATGGCGGAGGTATGACACGGTCTTCTAAACGAGGTATGGCACGGTCTTCTAAACAACGTATGTTGTCAGACGGCGTGAAACGTAGCGTCGGCGGGAAAAATCTGAAAAAAAAACAACGAAGATTTTTCTTTCATTAACACCCATACGCAAAATATGAACTTAGAAAAAATGATATATGTTAAAAATCGATGAAATTATATGCTTTGTAACAAAAATATTGAATTTAAAAAAAAATGGCTACATTTCGCAATCAAAAAATACTTTTTTTTATTTTCAAAAATACTTAGGGCCATGATTTAGACAATAAGGTTAAAAAGATTCATACCGAATTTCATTGCCATCGGTCGATTAGTTTTTTAGCTATACGCCACGCCAGTTTTAAAAATGCAGTTTAGCAGACCGTGCCATACATTCGCCATGTTTAAAGATGAATAAAAAGAATACTATGTAACAGCCAAAGTAATAAAACATACCCCAAGTATGGAAATTGTTCCGATCTTTCTTTTAAAAAAATCATGAAAATCAGCAAATGTTTTCCTCTCCTAAAGGTATCTTCCCATTTAAATGATCAATCAATCGTCCAATGTGACAGCGCGTCAGACTGACGCGTCTGCTAATTCCGGCTCACCGAGCAAAGAGCGTATCGATCGCAATGGTGGATGTCAGAGACGTCATGTAATCCTGCATCTCAACGATAAATCTTTTCAAACAATGCTTTTTTTTCAATACAAAATTCAGATGATCTTGGAATCGACCGATGATAATAATTGCAAGCATAGAAAAAGAAATCATTGCGTTCATCTAACGCTTGAAATCTGAACTAGTTCCATAATTCATTATATTTTTAATTTCTCCAAAATACCTTAAACAACTTTTTTCATGACACTGCAACCTCTATCATCGGTACAGCGGCGGGACCAATTCCGCATCATACTTGCCAACACGTCGGTTGCAATGTGGGTAGCTGCAATCTAAGGCATGATTGCAGTACCCCTCAAAGCCCTCTCTTATCATCCAGGATGCTTCGAGCCTCACGCCAGGGCCTGGCGCTTCTCCCACCATGCGCTACACCGATCGGGCGCACGGTGGGGGACTGTTGCATCTGCGGAGGTCCCGATAATAGAGGTCCCAGTATATGTCCATTTTTGTTTTCACAATATTTGCTCCTTTTCGTAATGCTCACATTCTTTCACGACAAAACGAACACTTAAAAAACGGTCTCCTAGACTCTCCAACTAAATCCTCATCGTATTCAATTTATTTTGCCAAAATCGAATAGCAATGCGGCGAAAATCGTGATATAAAAATCCAATGAAAAAAAATCACATTAGTCCGAGTTCCGCTGATAAGCGAGGCAAAACGCGATAAAAAAACGAAACGGCTACGTGGGGAACGAAAAAAAAAACGAATCCCCCGATGGTGGAGTGTTATAAACATATCCGCTCCCCTTGCCACCTTTCGCCATCATGGTCCATAATTTATGCGATCATAGATGTAATCGCGTCTGAATATTCACAACTACGCGGCAACTTTATAATTACCAAGTAAATTACCTGGTGCCGAGAGATTCGCGTGCCAACCACCAGCTGAACGCAGTATACACTAGTTCGGTGTGTGTGTGTGTGTGTGTGCGCTCGTGTGTGCGTGTGCGTGGGTGTGTAAGTGTGTGCGTGCGTGTGTTCGTGCGCGTGCGCGCGTGTGTGTGTGTGTGTGTGTGTGTGTGTGTGTGTGTGTGTGTGTGTGTGTGTGCGCGTGTGTGTGTGTGTAGGTATTTCTCGAGAGAAAGCCAAGAGCGTTTTTACTACTAACCAACCACCTCTCGTGATTATATCTGCAGTTTCGACGACCCCTTGACCTAAAGGGTTGAAACAAAAAAAAGGCACCCCGGCTCCATCTTAGGACCACTTCTCACGCTCATTTGCTTTTTTTACTGATTCTATTCCCCTTTCCCTCTGGCTTTTTCTTGCTCTTCTATGTTAAATTCCTCTTCTTGTGCTCGAGCTTCTTTTTTTCACTGCAAACACAAGTATTAGGTCAACAACTTTTACTGATATCTCGCAAGGGCATTTCTTACGGCTCTCGTCCATTTTCGGACCATTCTGGCTTTGGGTTCCGCTACCAAAAATATGAGTATTTTCAAGCATGACTATAATCACTCGGTTACATTCGAGAATCTCAGCTGTAGTAGATATATTTAATGGGTGGTAGTGGATAGTAATTGTTAAATACGCAAAATCATTATCGGACCACCCAATTAAGGGGCTATACCAGTGTGAAAGCTGAAAATTTGGGTGATTTTCAGGAATGTTTTGGAAGAAAAGTACTCAATTAAATCTTCGGAAAATTAAGAATATATTTGGTGATATTTGACCTGTATACATAATTTTTTCATAGAAAAATATTGAGATCCATGCGACTTATGCGCTGCCTTCGGAGGCGCCAAAAAAAAGTTCCTCCACTGCTGACATGATTCCGGCCGATTGAGTAGTTGAAACCGAAAAAGGAAAAAATGTCGTTAAACTGGAAGATATTTCCTGTACAATGATGTAGGATTTTCGAAAAATATCAAAATCTAACTAAATTGCGTACTTTTGAAAAAAAGTCTGTTTTCTTGCCTATAAAATGGTTGTTTTTTGCAATGCCAAATCCTCAATTTTCATCCAATCAAAAATATCCTACGTCATTCTAGAGTAAATATATTCACGAGCACTCAGTTCAAACTTCAAGTCAATCGGATAATTGCTCTTTGAGTTGCAATGTCAGCACATTTGGAAAATCTAATTTCGAGAAAACCGCGTTTAAAGATTTAACTATCGATTTTTGCAAGATAAAATGATATTGATATAAATGATATAAATGATAATGATATTCTTGAAAGTATAAAATCTCGAAATAGGCCAAGAAAATCGATCTTTTCAAAGTGTCACACTGGTATAGCCCCTTAAGTACAAAACGAAATACTGACAGCCTTGCTTCTTTTCTCAGCTTACTTTTCCTTTTGAGGGGCTACATCTACCTAGAGGCCCCGAAAAAATGGCCAAATTTCGTTTTTTTTTCTGGGAAACGGTTACGTTTATTGAGGACATTTAAAAAAATCACAAAAAAAGAAAAACAGCAAAAACATGGCCGTCAGCAGATTGTGAAATTTGTTTCGCGTCATTTGGCGGTGGACACTCTTCAGCTTAAACAGTCCATTTAAAGTCTAAAACCCAAACGAGTAAAGCAAGGTCATATTAAATACGAGTCGTTGATGATCACCGAATTTTTAAATCATTTCTCTAACAACGTAGCGACGAATTGAAACTCAAGCATACAAAATCCATGAAAAAAGTCGTCATTTTTACGTAACTATTAAAAAATGGAGATCGATTTTGAAAAAAATGAGATCGTCAACGACCTTTAAATGTTTCTCATCGTATTTACTGTAAATTTGGAAATAATCCATCCAGTGGTTCTTGAGATATCATGTCCACCGACTTTGAAAAGAGTGTTTAGAGAAAACCGACTGTTAGAAGCTCATTCAATTTTAGGAATATTTCAATTAAATTTTCATTCAATATAGCTAAAAGGTGATACTATCGAATAAAAATATTTTCGGAAAATGCAATTTTTCGACCCACCTGGGTAGATGTAGCCCGTTAATACTTTCATTCAATTCTTATCGGTTTTTCGGTTTCTCTTTTTGCCTCTCGCTCTCTTATACTCTTTCGCGAATCCAGGTGAATATAAATTTATTGAAAATTAAGGTCGATTTTATCGTGCGGAAAGTTTCCAATTTTCCACGCTTACTCCGGTTCGCGGTGGAAATATCTTTTTCGGCCTCTCGCCATCATCACTGAACCCGAGCCAGCCACTTTGCGATTCGAGGATATTTGTGGTCGTCTCGGATAGTGCGAGGTCGCGTGAGAAACTTTTATCTCCTTTCCCGTACCATCCTTCCACAGCCTCGTATCATTTTTCATTATTTTCAAAAGCAACGTGAGAAAAATCTAATTTTACATTTATACGAGTACATGGCATATCAATAAATTTGTATAAACACAATGTGAAAATATCCAATTGGTGGATGGGTGACGGCGAATGGATATGGGTGATAAACGATGGTAGTTAATCGTTGAAAAAAAAATTCAGGAAATGCACCGTTATGTTGAAAAATACATCATTTTTGTCAAGTAACTTTTTTTTTAATCCTTTGAGTTATTGTTACTTGAGACGATGTACTTTCAGAAAAAAAAAATATGGGAGGCTTCGGGAATTAAAAAAAGGTATTTCTTTTAAGAGGTGAATATCGCTATTTAGTATGGGGACTTGAGAAGATAAAATTGATAATAAATGTAAAAGATTGATGGATAAATTTAAAAACTTTCCAATCGGAAAACTCATCGCACTCCTCTTCCTTTTCCCAAAGATCTTTGTTTATACAACCTTCATCCGTGGAATTTCCTCCGCCGAAATATTCCACTTTTTTGCGAAGACGAAGTGACGCCTCTTCGCTGGTTCTCACATCCATTTTCGCTTTTATTTACTCAACACCTTCATGAAAATTTATATTTCAAGTGAAAAACCAAAATTATAGAGAAAAAAAAATGTTTTCGCGAATTCAGATTTTACATACGTCTCCTGTACACATGGATCGTTTGTGCCCTCGACAGATTGTCATTGTTTGCCAGCTGGATATAAATTTACCGATTCCGGCAGATCATTGGCAGTTAAGGGGCCTTCTTACTTTAGACGCTGAAAAGGCTATTTTCATGATATTTTTATAGGTTTATATCATAGATATTGACATAAAAGTTGTTACACTTAATTAATACACTTTTGAAATACATTTAAAAAAATGTTTTTATGTATTTATGTAACCCAAACAAACTATAAACGCGTTTTTCTCGGAACAACGTTTTTCAACGGCTTGTTGATAAAATCTTCGAAACTACTGACCCGATCCTTATGAAATGTTAACCACATAATCTTTACAACTATAGCTATAGCGCATAACAAGGATTTTTTAAATGGTGATATTTACCAATTTTGTATGCCAAAAACGGCGAAAAAACACTTTTTTTGTTTTTTCGAAAAATGTTCGAAAAATTTTGTTATTTTTGCATATATAAAAAATCGTATGATATGCGCTATAGCCATTAACATACTGGATCTAAAACCGTTTGATTTTTTTTAATTCGGATTATCCACCTGCGAGATTTCATCAGCAGCGCAGACCTACAATTTTTTTCTGACATTTTTTAACTACCATTTTCGTCTATAAATAGTGACTTAAATAAATAAATAAGTAAATGGTTCGTATTCCGAAAGTGTATTTATTAAGTGTAACAACTTTTATATCCATATCTATAATATCAACCTTTCAAAAAAATTCATGAAAATAGCCTTTTTATTAGCGTTTAAAGTCTGAACTTCTAGCTCAAATTTTTCTCACAGATTAATACAAGCACCTCAGGTGAATGGACCGTCACGGGATACCCCCCCCCCCCCCCCCGCCCCGGAAAAAACTACTTTTTTAATCCACATTTTACAGAAATGTTGCGTGAAATGTTGATTTTTTTTTTGTAAATGCGTACCATTTTCTCATATTTGCATTTTCTTCATTTTAATTACTGTCATATAGAAACTATACATGTTCTAACTTAAAAAATGTTTGAACTTTTTTGGAAATCAATGTCTACGGGAAGCTAGACTGCACGCCGATTCGCAACTCCCGCGGCGACCTTGCTGTAACACTCTGCCACAGCACCGCCATTGTGATGAATTAATTTTAAAAAATTGTTTCGTGTGCTTAAATATACTATTAGGGGCCATTTATAAAACACGTGACGCAGTGAGAGGGGGGGGGGGGAGGTCAGGCAAATCGTCACACTTTGTCACAGGGGGGTGGGAGGGGGGTCGAGCAAAAGTCACGAGACGCTATAAGCATATTAAATCTGGAAAAGGGTGATACTGAGACGCTGAAAATTTTCTGTTCTGCCCACCCAAATTTCCGACTACGAGGAAGTCGCAACTTCTCTGATATCGATTGAGACTCACCTGAAACATCCTCGGGAACACATTGCATTCTAAGTGCATCGTGATAAAAGATTATCAAATTATTTATTATTAATGTGCGTGGGGTCGTCCATTAAGGCCTTAGGCCACTCTAAAGGGCGAAAAAATAGGCTTTTTGGGGATTTTTTTTCAGAAAAACTACAAAATAAATCGAGATTACAAAAAAGGGTGTTTATCATACATATCGGTGACTGTATACAATAATTTTTTTTAAGCGATTAATTTCAAAATGGCAAACTGCATTTTTTAAGTTGGCCGGAAACATAACTCAGACAATTTTCAACCGATTCACTTGAAATGTTCAATATATCTTGAAAAATACATTGTTTATGGAAGTACGTAGGATTTTTTTTATATTGCATAATTCTTTTGTTATTAAAAATTATCTGACGATTTTTTAGGCAAGTTTTTGGAAAGTGTAAAATTTCGTCAGATAATTGTGAATAACAAATGAACTATGCAATATAAAAAAAATCCTACGTACTTCCATAAACAATGTATTTTTCAAGATATATTCAATATTTCAAGTGAATCGGTTGAAAATTGTCTGAGTTATGTTTCTGGCCAACTTAAAAAATGCAGTTAATCGCTTCAAAAAAATTATTATATACAGTCACTGATATGTATGATAAACACCCTTTTTTGTAATCTCAATTTATTTTGTAGTTTTTCTGCAAAAAAATCCCCATAAAGCCTATTTTTTCGGCCTCTAGAGTGGCCTAAGGCCTTAATGGACGACCCCACGTATAAATTATACGTTTTTATATATTACATATATATTTACTTAAAGTAAACAATATAAACTGTTCGTTCTGAAATAGCTTATTAAAATGGTTTTAATATTTTACTTGCTTCTTTTTGTTGAAAGAAAAACGAGAGCAGAAGGGGAGGTCGGGCTCCCTGTCACGTAATTTTTAGGAGCGGCAGGGGGGGGGCACCAGCACCCGTCACGAAACGTCACAGAGGGGGGGGGGGGTCGAATATTGATAAAATTTGCGTCACGTGTTTTATGAATGGCCCCTTAAAGTATGCTTAAAGTTTCATAATTGTAGAATAATTATTTCTTAATTTCAAAAATCCCTTAATATTGCTTATTTTCTTCCTGTCTAAACGTATATCCCGCCTTAACCCTTTAACTGCCATTGTAGAAAATTTGCTACGTTCACTTTGACCCTGTCGGTAAAAGCGTAAGGACGCTATAGCGGACAAGCTACTTCACAGTTCCATCAATCTATGCTAGATGCAGCTACAAATGCCGGGACAGCTTGAGATTCAAACGTAAACATATGAATTATGATAAAATGGCAACAATGTTATCGTGAAAATTTACGACGCTTGTCCCAGCACTCGATCTGCTAAGTAAATGGACATTCTTAAAATATTTTTTTACAGAATTGTGTCACAGAAGCTTAACTGGACGAACTAGGCTTTGAAGATTTTTTATTGAATTAGAATAATAAATCGGACCGAGCGGGTAGTAGCGAATTTGCTACGGTCCGAAAATACTACTTCACAGGCCCTTATCGACAAAATGATGGTTGGACATTCATATTTAACCCTTTTTAGCTATACTACCAGAGGAAATGATTTTGAGCCATCCAGAAATAGGCGTGGCCGTTAAAGGGTTAAGTAAGGGAATTTGGAATAAAAAACAAAAGAGGAGATCAAGCATCCCTGGTCTCTCTACGTGCCAACGTCATGACACCAGCAAGAGGAAACGAATGAAAAACACGAAACTACGTGCAAAATTTTACCCTAAAACGGTATCTGACGAGCGAGAAAAAAACGTACGAAAGTGTCACCTATCGTTTTGACACTTCGCTTGACACACGTTTCGGGACCGAATTTCTCAAATATCCCGTACAACGGATGTGCCACCGGCAGATCTTGCGTAGCTTGTCATTCGAAGCTGGATAAAAAAAAACGGAAAGGCTATCGGCCTTTCAGTTTTTTTTCGGAAAATGTGCACGAGTACAAAATGTTCAACGACATTTTCGTATGGATTTTTTCCCGCTCGTGACATACCGTTTTATGACTTATACCACGTGTCCACGTTTACGCCATGTTACCAGGAAGGAAAAACGAACGAAAGATACTAAACTAGGTACGAAATTATATCATAAAACAGTGCACTTACCGTAGCAGCTAGTATGAGGAATTTCGCGAAATACAAATTTTTCTGTACAACTCAACGTGGTATGAACGAGCGTCGCACGTTCTTCTATCTTTTATAGATGAGTGACACTCCGTAGTTTGTCCGCGTTTATGCTGCTCGATTGTAATTTGTCTCAAAAAAGACGTAGAATACAGGGCGAAATAAAAAAAATTAAGGCATTCCTTTCGCGAATCTGAATATTTAACAATTAACTGATTTTCGTCAGGAACGAAGTTAAAAAAACATTTCACTATAATAGTAAAATATCAAGCCAAGTAACCGAATTTTTATCGAAAAATTAAGACTCTAAAAATCGTCCCATTCATGCGGTGCTTTATCGCGACGACACGCTGGCCTCATTTCTACCTAACAATTTATACACTAAATAACACTGGATGCCTGATATAAACTACTCACATGTGTGAACAAATCTAAGGACTCCGTAATGGCAATAAAAACAGGGGGTTACCGAATGTTCAAAGAAAATATTTAACCTCTAAATGATATAACTTATAAAGAAGTGACTAGCGCAAGATTTTTCGTAGAAACTTTTCAGAGAAAATGTAAAAATGTCTACACTTAATCAATTTGCGCGAAATGTTTCGAAAATGAGTGTAAAGTATTGTTATTGAGCGCCACTGTAATTTAAGCAATAATTTAGAAGGGGCCTCCTTATGCCCCCACAAAATACGATCCTCCGCGAAAGGAATACCTTAAGTCCACGTTGCCGTCTAGCGAATTGAGTTACCAAAAATGATGCTGACGGGGCACAAATGGATTATCAATGGAACATACGACACGAATACCCAGGTAGGGAATCAAAAGGCTGACGATGGAAACAAACTTGTGCGAGCCTTGTTTCACCGAGCCTGAGTGAGACAGACCTGGGCCAGGTTTCATTGCATCGTTTGGAGCAGCCTGGAACGAAGACTGGCTGCTTAGCCTAAACTCAGGGTTATTTCAAGCTTTATTCAGCCAGTGAATTTTAAGGCTAAAAAATCAAGGCTGGATGTAGGCTTGTTTCAGGTTGTGATAAAATAAAATAATTTTTAAATAATATTTTTTCTCCACTTTTATGAAAAAAAAAAATTAGCAATAAATTTGTCGGGTGCGAAGGCACGAAAAACGAAAGCGAAGGAGGCAGCTCAGAACATTTAAACATATTCTCTTATCGATATTTATGAGGTACACAAAAAAGTTTTTTTCTCGTCACACACACATTTCGTATATACTCACTTTCTGAAGTTTGCGTACACTCTGTGTATTACGTGTCCCATAAACAATCAATAAAATAAAGTATTGTGTTTAAAATATTTTTTATATATATTTTATAACAAATAATATAATGAATAATAAATATATATATAATAAATAAAATGAATTCGTTACAAATTTATTAAATTTACCCCAATGTAGAATATAGAAAACTAAAAACAGGCCTCATATAGCCTCGAGAAGAGTTTGGGATAAGCCTGGTCATAAATGCTCGTGAAGGCTTCATCAAGGCTCGTTTTGAACCTTGTTATTTCTTCGTTTCAGGCTTAGTACAGGCTTTTCTATCAGCCTTTGGTCAAACTTGTGTGCAACAGCCTGAAACCGCGTTATCATTCAGGGGTTCAGCTAGGCCTGAAATCAGGCTGGTGCTCAGCCTGAATTAAAAAATGTGAGCCTTGTTTCAGAGCTTGGGGCGCCCTTTTTTCATCGTCAATTCCTACCTGGGTATCTGCTTAACGCTAAACAAAAGGAATATAAATAATACAAAATGAAAATAATATCGTTAAATAAATGATATAGGTATAAAAGTAGTAATCACACAATAATGGAGTAATACAGGCTTGGTATATTTATCCAACCTTCAGACTGCAATCAAATACATAGAGTGTTGAACACGGCTACGTGACATCTGATCCAACGACAAAATATACGCGACAACGGGGTCGCGCTCAAAACACCGTTGCGGGGTGTGTGAGATAGTGGGGTGGGGGCATAACACGAATTTCCTCATTGAACCCAAACATATCCGTCACATATTAATAATTTCTTTATTGAACCCAAACAAACAAACCCAAACATATCCGTCACATATTAATAATTTTCCTCCTTTTTGTGATGGAATAAATTTCAACGGCATGACTGTACACTTGACATGGAATAAATTTTAACGGCATGACTGTTCACTTCAAACTGTATATAATATCGGCAGATATTTTGTCTTGCGGATATTTTGTCATGAGGATATGTTGTCCTGCGGATATTGTGTCGTCGGATATTTTGTCGCGGATATTTTGTCGTCGGGTCAAAACGAGTGTCACCGTTGAACACACATTTTTTCAATTAAAAATAGACTTTGTATGATTGTTTGGTATGCAACAGTTTTAAATGTTTCGAACTCTTCTTGCAAAGTAGATTTGGCAGAAAAATCGTCGTTGTCCTTTTTTTTGTTTTTTTTTTTAGTGTGAAAAACATTCCTCTGAAGTGTAACTATCAAGCTGCAGAGGTACTAAAAAATCAAAAACATTCTTTGAAACCATTGGATATTTATTTCATTCCTACCTGAAAAATAAACAAAATGAAGAGCACATGTATCTCACAATAAATGTCGAAATTTTGTAACCGTTTTTCCCATTCATTTCTCTGGAGAGCTATAAATCCGTTCATATATTGGGTGATGGGTGGCGCTAGCTAATCATGCTTACCAGAGCAGTGCCTTCTAGATCTACTTTTCCAGAGACTGATTGTTTCGTACTAGTGTGTTATGAGGTGGTGTCATAGGCGAGGGAGCCATCCTACTAATCATTCCTGAGGTAATCCTATCGCTTCACACTAGTCATACCACTGATCATGCTTGAGTCTTGTACAATTTATATTTTTAACATATGCAAAAAAAAATGATTTGTAATAACTAAAATTTTCTATGTGTAAACTGTTGAATGAATGTTCACATTTAACAGAAAAATGCAAAAATAGTTATTCCAATGATTCGCGCAGTATTTCTAGGTTTGATATTTGGCAACATTGATTCTATCTCCGGGTCTTTTTACTCAATCAGGCGAATTTAACCTCCATGTTGTTCAACGTCGATCTGTCAAAACAATGTAAGGTGCGGGTAATATAAAGCATTGTATTGGGGCCACGACTGGTAAAACGCGTGGAAAATTTGTGTCGGCGAAATATGTCGGTTAAAAATGAAATATGTGTGGAAATTCGAATGAGTGAGATGAGGTTAGGACTACAGTCAGCTTCTGCCTTGCTGTCACGTCTCTTTATCGTAGCAAGTGGTAATTAATCCAATACCGGAAGTTCAAATTAAACTTGATATTACATAAAAACTAGGTCAATAAGCGTAGTTTTTTTCTGAGAGCATTAGATTACTACAAGTGTTAAGTATGTGAATTCGATTATTTTTAAGAATCTGACGGTTTCCTACTATTATTTACAATTTTGTGGCGGCCGGAAATTGGGTTTTTGTATGTCGTCTCGGAATTCCTTCACAAAAAAAAACGCTATACCGATATTTTTTCTCTGTAATTAGGTCGATAAGTGACCCCGAAATTTTACAGAAACGATTATTAATATATTTAGTGAAGCTCAAAAAAAAATGAAAGTCCTATGAATTCAAGCCTGGCGATAGGATTACCTTAACTGGATCATTTTTAATTTAAAAAAAGTCAATCTTCACCTGTTCATGCATTCCTCTGGCGCATCAATCGTGCTTCTGGATCTACTTTTATGACTATATAATTTATTATACTATATTAATTTCATTCGTATTATTTATATAATTTGTATTTAGCGTTAAGCACATATTCGTGTCGTATGTTCCATTTATAATCTAATTATGCCCCATGAGCATTATTTTTGGTGACCTAACTCGCCAGAAGGCAGCGAAGGCAGGACTTAAGGGATTCCATTTGCGGAGGGCCGTATTTTGTGAGGGCCTAATGAGGCCCCTTCTGAATCATTGCTTAAATTACGGTGGCGCTCAATAAAAATACGTCACACTCAATTACTATATCCAACGATAAACTAGAATAAAAATATTTCGCGCAAATTGCTTAGGTTTAGACATTTTTACGATTTCTCTGAAAAGTAGCTACGAAAAATCTTCCGCTAGTCACTTCTTTCTAAGTTTTATCATTTAGAGTTTAAATATTTTCTTTAAACATTCGGTAACCCAATGTTTTCATTGTCGTTACGGACTCTTTAGATTTCTTTACACATGTGAGTAGTTTATATCAGGCATCTAGAGTTATTTAGTGCATCAATTATTAGATAGAAATGTGGCCAGCGTGTCATCTCCATAAAGCACTGCATGAATGGGGCGATTTTCAGCGTCATAATTTTTCGTTAAAAATTCGGTTACTTGGCTTGATATTTTGCCATTATAGTGAAATGTTTTTTTTTACTTCGTTCCAGACGAAAATCAGTTAATTGTTAAATATTCGAGTTCGCGAAAGGAAAGCCTTAAGGCCTTAGGCCACAGTAACGGACATAAAATCATGTGCGAATTTAACAATTTTTTCGTATGAACAAGTAATTCCCTCACAAAATTAATTACACACCTATTTAGTATGAATATCAAGCTGTTAGACATTTTTTTGCGATGTACAAAATGGCTGACTACTAACATTTTCTTTTGTTATCTTTTTTTTAGGCACTCCGCGGCGTGACATTTAGCATCCACAATTTTCGACCTAGAACAAAAAACAAAAATTCTTGTCAATTTACATTAGAATACCTGGAGACGTACGTACGGAATTTGAAAAATATTGTTTTATTCAAAAGTTGTAGGTATTTTAACTTAAGAAATGAATTTTTCAGTGAAAAATTTCATTATAACTGCTCATAAACTGCTCATAAAATGAAAAGTTTTCGATTAATCAGAAATTCCGTACGTACTTCTCTGTGAAATACAATTAGGAACATAACTTTTAAATTTGAAGTAAATCGAGTGAAAATTGTTTAAGTTATTTGTCACGCCAATTGGAAAAAGCTGTTTTGCGAAGTTTCGAGTAGTCGGCCATTTCGTACATCGATAAAAAAATATATATATTTAATTACAGCTTGATATTCATACTTAATAGATGTGTAATTAATTTTATGAGTGAATGACTTTTTCATACGAAAAAAATTGTTAAATTCGCACATGATTTTATACCCGTTACTGTGGCCTAAGGCCTTAACTTTTTCACTTCAGCCTGTATTCTACGTGTTGTTTGAGACAAATTACAATCGAGCAGCATAAACATGGACAAGCTCCGGGCTGTCACTCATCTATAAAAGATAGAAGAACGCGCGACGCTCGTTCATACCACGTTGAGTTGTACAGAAAATTTTGTATCTCGCGAAAGTCCTCATACTAGCTGCTACGGTAAGTGCATCGTTTCATGATATAATTACGTCCCTAGTTTACTATTTTTCGTTCGTTTCCTCTTCCTGGTAACACGGCGTTAACATGTACACGTGGTATATGTCATAAAACGGTATGTCACTAGCAGGAAACAAATTTATACGAAAGTGTCGTTGAACGTTTTTTTTACTCATGCGTATTCTCGGAAAAAAAACAGAGTCTATCTTATCGAGCTTCAAATGACAAGCTACGCAAGGCTTGCAGGTGGTACATACGTTGTACGGGATATTTGAGAAATTCGTTAACGTAACGTGTGTCAAGCGAAGTGTCAAAACGAACGGTGACACTTTCGTACTTTTTTTCTCGCTCGTTACGTACCGTTTAAGAGCCTAATTCCGTACGTAGTTTCGTGTCGTTCGTTCGTTTCCTCTTGCTGGTGGCATGACGTTCACACGTAGTGAGACTAGGCAGGCTTGATCTTCTCTTTTGCTTGTTATCCCACATTCCCTTACTTAACCCTCGAATGTACGTATCCGGTCATCGCTCGCGTTTACATCGGGTATGAATTTTGGTCTCATATCTGATAAAGGGGTTTTATACTAAGATTATTGTTTTAAAAAAACAAGTTTCGGTATAAGGTACCTGCTTGTAATAAGGCGTACCTAAGCGAGATTTGCGATAAAATGAAAATATTTAAATTAATCGAGGGGTTTTTAAGGAGCTATACGAGTGTGACACTCAAAAAATCGATTTTTTTTGCCTTTTTCGACAGTCCATTGTATGGGCCAGGTATAGCTGATTAGCAGTTTTTATGGTAAATATTATTTTATCTTGCAAAAATCGATATTTAAATCTTTAAACGCGTTTTTCTCGAAATGAGATTATGCAAATTTGCTGACATTGTAATTCAAAGTGCAATTATCGTATTGACATGAAATTTGAACCGAGTACTCTTGAATATATTTACTCTACAATGACGTAGAATATTTTTGATTGGATGAAAATTGACCATTTGGCATTGAAAAAAAACGACCATTTTACAGGCAAGAAAACAGACTTTTTTCATAACGACGCCATTTTGTTGGATTTTGATATTTTTGAAAATCCTACGTCATTTTACAGGAAATATCTTCCAGTTTAACGACATTTTCTTCTTTTGCGGTTTCAGCTACTCAATCGGCCGGAATCATGTCAGCAGTGGAGGAAATTATTTTTTGGCGCCTCCGAAGGCAACGCATAAGTCGCTTGGATTTTAATATCTTTCTACGAATAAATTATGTAATATTATAGGTCAAATATAGCCAAATATATTCTTAATTTTCCGAAACATTTAATTGAGTCGTTACCGGAGTTCCTCAGTAATTTATGGCTTCTCGCGAGAGGTTCCGAACCTTACACTAAAAAAAAAATTAAAAATTCAATATCTCGAAAACTATTGCGAGTCGCCAAAAATTCCTTAAGGGGTTGTCTTAGAATATTAAAAGGGAGGTTTGTTCAAAATTTTAGCTCTATCGGGGGAGCAGCGGGGGGGTCGGAACCGTATCCAAAATTTACCTCCTAGTACGGTGCTAAGAAGACTGCAATATGTGCAACCTTATAATATATATATATATATATATATATATATATATATATATATATATATATATATATATATATATATATATATATATATATATATATATATATATATATATATATATATATATATATATATATTCACATATCAACATTGCCTCTTTGCCTGCAGTTTTTGTACTCCTGTTTCTATTTTAAGCGTCTTAGCTCTTCTCTCCTTTGTTTTACTCGGTTCCTTTTTGTTCTCCGTATGATGCGTTGGTCGAGCATGCATTCTTCCCTTATTTTTTCCATCTTTATCTTTTCCTTGCCTCTTTCTCCCTCCTGTCCATATAGCAGCGCAAGCTTCTTTCCCGATCTTCTGCCCTTCTCAGAAAATATTGCCCTCTCCAACATCGTCCTCAAAATTCTGAAGAATGGCTTTCTCGTATACCTGCTGAGGCTTAAGAGCTCGAACGAAAAGAACCTTCTCATCCTTGTATCCGTACAGATAAAGTGGTCGGATGCAACTCCGAAAACGAAAATGGTTTTCTACCAGCGCGCGCGCGCGTGTGCGTGTGTGTGTGCGTGCATGCGTGCGTGCGTGCGTGCGTGCGTGCGTGCGTGTGTGTGTGTGTGTGTGTGTGTGTGTGTGTGTGTGTGTGTGTGTGTGTGTGTGTGTGTGTGTGTGTGTGTGTGTGTGTGTGTGTGTGTGTGTGTGTGTGTGTGTGTGTGTGTGTTCCGAAGGGGGGTATCTAACCGTAGTTTTTTTCTGTAACTTTTACTGGTGAGGGCACAAGTTGACGAAACCATGTCAACTTCAAGCTGTGAATGGGGACGGATTTTTTTTCCTTAACTATCCCTGTGGGGTAGGCATCTGCTGTCCAGAAAAGTGTGCACTCGTGGAGGTGAAAGCTAGCCAGGCTCGCCAATCATTGACTTTCGCGATCTCTACAGAACAGCGTCTAGGTCATGGAGACTGAACTGGCGTATTATACAGAGCATCATAGAGTTTCCAATATATGTTGCCGCGTGTTCCAGTATGTATGAAGTCTGTCACGAATCATAGGGCTCTTCGCAGAGGAGCATCAAACCTATTCAAGTGATACTTGAAGCTTTACAATACTTACCAAATCAGCCATATTCTTAAGGCATTTTTTTTTCTACGCCCACGTTCGAAGCCACCCTCCGAGCATAGGGAACATTTCGATATAACATTCCGCTCAAGTAATGTCTTGACTATCCGAAACACATATACGAAAACGAGGTATTTATTACAATTTTTTTGCCTTTTATTTATATTTATATTTATTTTATTTTATTTTTATTTTATTTATTTATTTATTTATTCATTTTTTTTGCTCCCGTTGAACCCCGACCGGCTCGTTCTGGGTACGAATTTATTTTTCATGCTTTCCGCGATAAAAGATATCAACGTGATATTAAAAAACTCTGGTGGAGGTGATTCTATTACATTTTCCGAGCTCGAAGGGAACGACAAAAATATTTTCTGATGGGAGACCGTTTTTAATCATCGGCAGCGCTCAAAAGTGGCCACACTTTGAATGAAGCAGTGAGTAAACATATCTCTCTGGGAAAACTTTTCAACTCGTTAATATGGAGAACAACAATCAACCATCAGAAGAAATCTTGCACAACCAAGCCACGCTCCTAAGTTCGATCGACGACTTTGCTGTGTAGAGGCAACAGATCGTCGAGTTCATCGAAGTACTGGAGACGCGAAGCCGAATTAAGCGCCAACGATTATCAACTAAACATCAATAGTCATTGATAGGCCAAATACCGCATCTGGAAGGATTGAAGTATTCCATGTACAGGCATTTTATATGCATGGGTGTAGGACACATCAGTGATGGGTTAATGTGGCGAGAACTCGACTTGAACGCGTGCTGGTCTATACTTTAACCCCGGCTCGATGAATTTCACCAACGTGGAAGTGGTTGAGCTTTACGAAAAATACGTAATCTTACAATAAATGTGAATAAGTATAAATCAATACGCGTTGGATGTTATATCCCATTGCCACGGGAAATAATGATTATAAGGGCTGCGATTAATGTGCAATCAAGAGATAATACACGCTTCGCATGGGTGACAGTCACAGCTTTATATCCAGCTGAACGAAACAGTGACCACGGATCTTCTTACATGCATTATTCAACGGTATTGAATCTATCGAATGTTGGATTCCCAGTAACTATAGGTCAAATTAGAAATAAAAAAAATGTGCTTTAAAACAATGTATGCATCAATGTGTATACCACCGAAGAAGACATTGCTCCGATACGCGTGGCTCAACATAAGAAAAATAAAAGCATATCAATTTGCTATACATACAAGATACCGAAGATAACAATGTATAACATATCACATAGATAAAGAACCTATCAAGCCTCGTGAGCCCAGAACAGAGGCAGCCATTAAAAAATATATATATGCCATCGGTGTGTGAAGTTAACACAATTACTATACCGTCATATGTGCTAGACGAATTAAACAACAATCCAGTATTTCGCAGGTGTCTGCATTACTTTAGATCAACGGATAAACTACAATCACATAAGATCGATTATGGAGCAATAAAGCACTGCGCCATCCGACTATCAAATTATACCAATAAGTGGTTCCAAATCATCAACTCCAATCGGAAAGCAATACATCCATTCACTGTAGATGCCTATTTGGAGTGTTTTTTTTACTAATTATAGAGAGAACATGAGAGTGTGCAAAGACTGATGGGAAGAACGTAGCAGAGGATATGTATCAATATCATGAAGCGTTTACTATTGATTACCGCATGTATTGTTCATATGATGAATCGCTATCATAGTATCGACCACATCACAGCGCCGATTTCATATCATAGTTCGTGACAGAACTGGAAAAACTAGTGCTGTGTATAAAATATATTTTCTACGAAAATTAATGCTCGTCATGAGTTAATTCTAATACTTTCACGCTATAGCAATAATTGTGCATTCAGCCATCATCAACCACTAGAAGTAGAAGTTGAATTACTCAAGATACAATGGCATATGCCCCGCATAATATTAGATGAGATCAATAAATTATCATTACTTCGAACATTGGAAAGTGGGCGATACTTGAATATGAGTTTTCGCTCTTGAGATCTATATGACTGTCCATCGCTTCAAAGCACAACGAAACATTCATGGACCGTAAAAGCTGCCTCCCAAGTAGAGCAACCAAAATATGTAATTGGTGCGGTGCAGACTGGTAAAAAGATAATGTATGATAAATGACATTATATTATTCACCGACTGCAAAATCACAAGTGCTAAACTTTATCTCAATTCAGCATTCTTTTCTCAAGGTGATTCGAAATAGGACTTCAAAAAAGTGTCGACATTTTGTTCAATATGTACTCTCGATTTTGTAAATACCATTGTGACTGCAATAGTGATCGTTCTTTACTAACCATCGCCAAGTCGTAATGTAACGGCCCTCCCACGGTTAATGATTGATCACATCAGAACGAGCCTGTAAAAAAGATGCTACCGTAGATGTGTGAATAGAGTTCGAATGCAAAGAAGATTCACCACTGAATACAACTGCATATTGTTTGAATCTTACATGATCGCATTGTTGAATATTGTCCATTGACCGACATTATCCATAAAATTGCATAGATCGGTAAAATCTGCGAGATACGAGGCATCATGGTTGATTCGCAATCATCATGGTCTAAAGTAGGCATATGGAAACGTTCCATATAGCATGGCTGAAGGTTCAATAACAGCTGAAGTTGAAGGTTCAAGGGACGGCCATATGTGTTCTACCGTATGTGTTGAGGGTCATGAAAAACGAGAATGGCTAGCTGATATAATCAATATGAAAAATGAGCTATTTATTGAGTCGTTGAATATAGACTTTGACGATATGGATGTCTCAAGTAAATTAGATGGAAGTTTTACTCTACGATGTGAAAAGCATAAAAACAGGTGTGCCTTACAAAATGTATTCAAAATATTCAATGGGTGGCTGAATGATAAAGATTCATGCAAACAAAAGAAATGTAACATTATGTACTTTTTATTCTCATCACCCCGTGCTTAGTTATGTCCGCATCACCTGATATCAGATTGTGTAACTGAATACAATATGACTTTCGAATGTGAAACTCATTTTTTTTGTATGTAATTTGATTGAAAATAAATTAATATAATCGCCCAATGATAATCGAAGACGTATACGTTCTTAATCAGTATACGTTCGGTAGATCTTCGTGAACCGTTTGTTGGAAGTTTGCGAGGCATTCGAAGATTTTCGATAGTCGTTCGTGAAACGTTGCATAGACTTCCGAAGACATTCATAAGACGTTCGAAGCCATTTAAGTGACGTTAGAAAACATTCACAAGGCGTTTGAAGACACGCATGAAGAGTTCAAAGAGTTTCAAGAGACTTTCTACGACGCTCATGAGGCGTTTGAAGATGTTCGCGAGACATTCAAGAGACTTTCAAAAACGTTTGAAGACATTCATGCGAGGTGCGAAGACCTTCGGAGACTTTCGAAGACGTTCAAGAGATCTGCGACGATATTTATAATACGTTTGAAGACATCGATGAGGGGTTCGAAGACGTTTAAGAGACTTTAAAAGACATTCACAAGGGGTTTTAAGACGTTCAAGAAACATTCGAATACGTTCAAGAGACTTTCGACGACATTCATAACACGTTTGAAGACATTCATGAGGGATTCGAAAACGCTTAAGAGAGGCTTTCAAAGACATTCACGAGGGGTTTGTCCAAAACACATTCATAATACGTTTGAAGACATTCAAGAGACGTTCGAAAACATTCATAAGACGTTTGAATACACGCATGAGGGGTTCAAAGAGTTTAAAGAGACTTTCTACGACGATCATGAGACGTTTGAAGATGTTCGTGAGACATTTAAGAGACTTTCGAAAACGTTCATAAGAAGTTTGAAAACACTCATGAGAGGTGGGAAGACCTCTTTCGAGGACATTCAAGAGATCTTTGACAATATTTATAATACGTTTGAAGACAGCGATGAGGGGTTCGACGACGCTTGAGAGACTTTCAAAGACATTCACGAGGAGTTTGAAGATGTTCAAGAAACTTTCGAATACGGTCAAGAGACTTTCGGAGACATTCATAATACGTTTGAAGACATTCATGGGGGGTTCGAGGACGCTTGAGAGACTTTCAAAGACATTCACAAGGGGTTCGAAGACGTTCAAGAGACTTTCGACGACATTCATAAGACGTTTGAAGACTTGCATGAGGCCTTCAAAGAATTTCAAAAGACTTTCTACGACGATCATGAGACGTATGAAGATGTTCGTGAGACATTCAAAAGACTTTCGAAAACGTTCATAAGAAGTTTAAAGACATCCAAAGAGGTGCGAGGACCTTCAGAGACTTTCGAAGACATTCAAGAGATCTTTAACGATACTCATAATAGGTTTGACGACATCGATGAGGGGTTCGACGACGTTTCAGAGACTTTCAAAGACATTCACGAGGGGTTTTGAAGACGTTCAAGAAACTTTCGAATACGTTCAAGAGACTTTCGACGACATTCATAATACGTTTGATTACATTCATGAGCGGTTCGAAGACGCTTGAGAGACTTTCAAAGACATTCCCGAGGGATTCGAAGACGTTCAAGAAACTTTCGACGGCGTACATAATACGTTTAAAGACATTCATGTGGGGTTCCAAGACGCTTGAGAGACTTTCAAAGACATTCACGAGAGGTGCGAAGACATTCAGAGACTTTCGAAGATATTCAAAAGTGCTTTGACAATATTCATAATACGTTTGAAGACATCGATGAGGGGATCGACGATGTTTTAGAGACTTTCGAAGACATTCACGAACGGTTTGAAGACGTTTAAATAACATTCGAATACGTTCTAGAGACTTTCGACGACATTCATAATACGTTTGAAGACATTCATGAGGGGTTCGAAGACGCTTGAGAAACTTTCAAAGACATTTACGAGGGGTTCGAAGACGTTCAAGAGACTTTCGACGACATTCATAAGACGTTTGAAGACATGCATGAGGCCTTCAAAGAGTTTCAAGAGACTTTCCACGACGATCATAAGACGTTTGAAAATGTTCGTGAGACATTCAAAAGACTTTCGAAAACGTTCATAAGAAGTTTGAAGACATTTATGAGAGGTACGAAGACCTTCAGAGACTTTCGAAGACATTCAAGAGATATTTAACGATATACATAATACGTTTGAAGACATCGATGAGGGGTTCGACGACGTTTTAGAGACTTTCAAAGACATTCACGATGGGTTTGAAGACGTTCAAGAAACTTTCAAATACGTTCAAGAGACCTTCGACGACATTCACAATACGTTTTAAGACATGTATGAGGCCTCCAAAGAGTTTCAAGAGACTTTCGACGACGACCATAAGACGTATGAAGATGTTTATGAGACACTGAAAAGGCTTTCGAAAACGTTCATAAGAAGTTTGAAGACATTCATGACAGGTGCGAAGACCTTCAGAGACTTTCGAGGACATTCAAGAGATCTTTAACGATATCCATAATACGTTTGACGACATCGATGAGGGGTTCGACGACGTTTTAGAGACTTTTAAAGACATTCACGAGGGGTTTGAAGACGTTCAAGAAACTTTCGAATACGTTCGAGAGACTTTCGACGACATTCATAATACGTTTGAAGACATTCATGAGGGGTTCGAAGACGCTTGAGAGACTTTCAAAGACATCCTTGAGGGGTTCGATGACGTTCAAGAGACTTTTGACGGCGTACATAATACGTTTGAAGACATTCATGTGGGGTTCGAAGACGCTTAAGCGACTTACAAAGATATTCACGGGAGGTTTAAAGCCGTTCAAGAGGCTTTCGAAGACGTTCATAAATCTTCGACACCATGCATAATACAGTCTTCGACGACATCTATAAACCGAAGACTTTCATGACGGTTCAGTTTCGCTGGAATTGTTTCGGTTTGTTTGGGATTTTCACAGTTTTGGTGGAACGTGTTTGAGTTTGTTTGGGTGCGCACCCAAATGAACTCAAACACGATCCACCAAACACTGTTCCACCGAAACTTCAGTTTCGCTGGAAGTGTTTCGGTTCGTTTGGGATTTTCACAGTTTTGGTGGAACGTGTTTGAGTTTGTTTGGGTGTTTGAGTTTATCTGGGTGCGCACCCAAACAAACTCAAACACGTTCCACCAAAACTGTGAAAATCCCAAACGAACCGAAACAAATCCAGCGAAACTGAAACGTCATGAAAGTCTTCGGTTACGGATGTCGTCGAAGGTCGTATTATGCATGTTGTCGAAGATTTCTGAACGTCTTCGAAAGCCTCTTCAACGGCTTTAAACCTCCCGTGAATATCTTTGTAAGTCGCTTAAGCGTCTTCGAACCCCACATGAATGTCTTCAAACGTATTATGTACGCCGTCAAAAGTCTCTTGAACGTCTTCGAACCCCTCATGGATGTCTTTGAAAGTCTCTCAAGCGTCTTCGAACCCCTCATGAATGTCTTCAAACGTATTATGAATGTCGTCGAAAGTCTCTAGAACGTATTCGAAAGTTATTTAAACGTCTTCAAACCGTTCGTGAATGTCTTTGAAAGTCTCTAAAACATCGTCGATCCCCTCATCGATGTCTTCAAACGTATTATGAATATTGTCAAAGCACTTTTGAATATCTTCGAAAGTGTCTGAATGTCTTCGCACCTCTCGTGAATGTCTTTGAAAGTCTCTCAGGCGTCTTGGAACCCCACATGAATGTCTTTAAACGTATTATGTACGCCGTCGAAAGTTTCTTGAACGTCTTCGAACCCCTCGGGAATGTCTTTGAAAGGCTCTCAAGCGTCTTCGAACCGCTCATGAATGTAATCAAACGAATTATGAATGTCGTCGAAAGTCTCTTGAACGTATTCGAAAGTTTCTTGAACGTCTTCAAAACCCCTCGTGAATGTCTTTGAGAGTCTCTGAAACATCGTCGAACCCCTCATCAATGTCGTCAAACGTATTATGAATATCGTTAAAGATCTCTTGAATGTCTTCGAAAGTCTCTGAAGGTCCTCGCACCTCTTTTGAATGTCTTCAAACTTCTTATGAACGTTTTCGAAAGTCTTTTGAATGTCTCACGAACATCTTCATACGTCTCATGATCGTCGTAGAAAGTCTCTTGAAACTCTTTGAAAGCCTCATGCAAGTCTTTAAACGTCTTATGAATGTCGTCGAAAGTCTGGTGAACGTCTTCGAACCCCTTGTGAATGTATTTGAACGTCTCTCAAGCGTCCTCGGACCCCCCATGAATGTCTTCAAACGTATTATGAATGTCTCCGAAAGTCTCTTGAACGTATTCGAAAGTTTCTTGATCATTTTCAAACTCGTCGTGAATGTCTTTGAAAGTCTCTAAAGCGTCGTCGAACCCCTCATCGATGTCTTCAAACGTATTATAAATATTGTCAAAGATCTCTTGAATGTCTTCGAAAGAGGTCTTCCCACCTCTCATGAGTGTTTTCAAACTTCTTATAAACGTTTTCGAAAGTCTCTTGAATGTCTCACGAACATCTTCAAACGTCTCATGATCGTCGTAGAAAGTCTCTTTAAACTCTTTGAACCCCTCATGCGTGTATTCAAACGTCTTATAAATGTTTTCGAACGTCTCTTGAATGTCTTCAAACGTATTATGAATGTGTTTTGGACAAACCCCTCGTGAATGTCTTTGAAAGCCTCTCTTAAGCGATTTCGAATCCCTCCTGAATGTCTTCAAACGTGTTATGAATGTCGTCGAAAGTCTCTTGAACGTATTCGAATGTTTCTTGAACGTCTTAAAACCCCTTGTGAATGTCTTTTAAAGTCTCTTAAACGTCTTCGAACCCCTCATCGATGTCTTCAAACGTATTATAAATATCGTCGCAGATCTCTTGAACGTCTTCGAAAGTCTCCGAAGGTCTTCGCACCTCGCATGAATGTCTTCAAACGTCTTATGAACGTTTTTGAAAGTCTCTTGAATGTCTCACGAACATCTTCAAACGCCTCATGAGCGTCGTAGAAAGTCTCTTGAAACTCTTTGAACCCTTCATGCGTGTCTTCAAACGCCTTGTGGATGTTTTCTAACGTCACTTAAATGGCTTCGAACGTCTTATGAATGTCTTCGGAAGTCTATGGAACGTTTCACGAACGACTATCGAAAATCTTCGAATGCCTCGCAAACTTCCAACAAACGGTTCACGAAGATCTACCGAACGTATACCGATTAAGAACGTATACGTCTTCGATTATCATTGGGCGATTACATTGATTTATTTTCAATTAAATTCCATACAAAAAAATGAGTTTCACATTCGAATGTAATATTGTATTCAGTTGCACAATCTGATATCAGGTGATGCGGACATAACTAAGCACGGGGTGATGAGAATAAAAGTACATAATGTTACATTTCTTTTGTTTGCATGAATCTTTATCATTCAGCCACCCATTGAATATTTTAAATACATTTTGTAAGGCACACCTGTTTTTATGCTTTTCACATCGTAGAGTAAAACTTCCATCTAATTTACTTGAGACATCCATATCGTCAAAGTCTATATTCAACGACTCAATAAATAGCTCATTTTTCATATTGATTATATCAGCTAGCCATTCTCGTTTTTCATGACCCTCAACATATACGATAGAACACATATCGCCGTCCCTTGAACCTTCAACTTCAGCTGTTATTGAACCTTCAGCCATGCTATATGGAACGTTTCCATATGCCCACTTTGGACCATGATGATTGCGAATCAACCATGATGCTTCGTACCTCGCAGATTTTACCGATCTATGCAATTTTATGGATAATGTCGGTCAATGGACAATATTCAACAATGCGATCATGTAAGATTCAAACAATTTGCAGTTGTATTCAGTGGTGAATCTTCGTTGCATTCGAACTCTATTCACACATCTACGGTAGCATCTTTTTTACAGGCTCGTTCTGATGTGATCAATCATTAACCGTGGGAGGGCTGTTACATTAAGACTTGGCGATGGTTAGTAAAGAACGATCACTATTGCAGTCACAATGGTATTTACAAAATCGAGAGTACATATTGAACAAAATGTCGAAACTTTTTTGAAGTCCTAATTCGAATCATCTTGAGAAAAGAATGCTGAATTGAGATAAAGTTTAGCACTTGTGATTTTGCAGTCGGTGAATAATATAATGTCCTTTACCATACATTATCCTTTTACCAGTCTGCACCGCACCAATTACATATTTTGGTTGCGCTACTTGGGAGGCAGCTTTTACGGTCCATGAATGTTTCGTTGTGCTTTGAAGCGATGGACAGTCGTATAGATCCCAAGAGCGAAAACTCATATTCAAGTATCGCCCACTTTCCAATGTTCGAAGTACTGATAATTTATTGATCTCATCTAATATTATGTGGGGCATATGCCATTGTATCTTGAGTAATTCAACTTCTACTTCTAGTGGTTGATGATGACTGAATGCACAATTATTGCCATAGCTTGAAGGTATTAGAATTAACTCATGACGAGCATTAATTTTCGTAGAAAATATATTTTATGCACAGTACTAGTTTTTCCAGTTCTGTCACGAACTATGATATGAAATCGGCGCTGTGATGTGGTCGATACTATGATAGCGATTCATCATATGAAAAACACATGCGGTAATCAATAGTAAACGCTTCATGATATTGATACATATCCTCTGCTACGTTCGTCCCATCAGTCTTTGCACACTCTCATCTTCTCTCTATAATTAGTAAAAAAAAACACTCCAAATAGGCATCTACAGTGAATGGATGTATTGCTTTCCGATTGGAGTTGATGATTTAGAACCACTTATTGGTATCATTTGATAGTCGGATGGCGCAGTGCTTTATTGCTCCATAATCGATCTTATGTGATTGTAGTTTGTCCGTTGATCTAAAGTAATGCAGACACCTGCGAAATACTGGATTGTTGTTTAATTCGTCTAGCACATATGACGGTATAGTAATAGTGTTAACTCCACACACCGATGGCATATATATATTTTTTAATGGCTGCCTCTGTTCTGCGCTCACGAGGCTTGATAGGTTCTGTATCTATGTGATATGTTATATATTGTTATCTTCGGTATCTTGTATGTATAGCAAATTGATATGCTTTTCTTTTTCTTATGTTGAGCCACGCGTATCGGAGCAATGTCTTCTTCGGTGGTATACACATTGATGGATAAATTGTTTTGAAGCACAATTTTTTTATTTTTCATTTGACCTATAGTTACTGGGAATCCAATATTCGATAGATTCAATACCGTTGAATAATGCATGTAAGAAGATCCGTGGTCACTGTTTCGTTCAGCTGGGTATAAAGATGTGACCGTCACCCATGCGAACCGTGTATTATCTCTTGATTGCACATTAATCGCAGCCCGCATAATCATTATTTCCCGTGGCAATGGGATATAACATTCAACGCGTATTGATTTATACTTATTCACATTTATTGTAAGATAAGTTAAAGTATAGACCATCCCGCGTTCAAGTCGAGTTCTCGCCACATTAACCCATCACCGATGTGTCCTACACCCATGCATATAAAATGCCTGTACATGGAATACTTCAATCCTTCCAGATGTGGTATTTGGCCTATCAATGACTATTGATGTTTAGTTGATAATCGTTGGCGCTTAATTCGGCTTCGCGTCTTCAGTACTTCGATGAACTCGACGATCTGTTGCCTCCACACAGCAAAGTCGTCGATCGAACTTAGGAGCGTGGCTTGGTTGTGCAAGATTTCTTCTGATGGTTGATTGTTGTTCTCCATATTAACGAGTTGAAAAGTTTTCCCAGAGGGATATGTTAACTCACTGCTTCATTCAAAGTGTGGCCACTTTTGAGCGCTGCCGATGATTAAAAACGGTCTCCCATCAGAAAATATTTTTGTCGTTCCCTTCCAGCTCGGAAAATGTAATAGAATCACCTCCACCAGAGTTTTTTAATATCACGTTGATATCTCTTATCGCGGAAAGCATGAAAAATAAATTCATACCCAGAACGAGCCGGTCGGGGTTCAACGGGAGCAAAAAAAATGAATAAATAAATAAATAAATAAAATAAAAATAAAATAAAATAAATATAAATAAAAGGCAAAAAAATTGTAATAAATACCTCGTTTTCGTATATGTGTTTCGGATAGTCAAGACATTACTTGAGCGGTATGTTATTTTTTCTAAATGTTCCCTATGCTCGGAGGGTGGCGTCGAACTTCGGCGTAGAAAAAAAAAATATGCCTTAAGAATATGGCTCATTTGGTAAGTATTGTAAAGCTTCAAGTATCACTTGAATAGGTTTGATGTTGCTCTGCGAAGAGCCCTATGATTCGTGACAGACTTCATACATACTGGAACACGCGGCAACATATATTGAAAACTCTATGATGCTCTGTATAATACGCCAGTTCAGTCTCCATGACCTAGACGCTGTTCTGTAGAGATCGCGAAAGTCAATGATTGGCGAGCCTGGCTAGCTGTCACCTCCACGAGTGCACACTTTTCTGGACAGCAGATGCCTACCCCACAGGGATAGTTAAGGAAAAAAAAGCCGTCCTCTTCATGTATCGCTTCAAATTAACGAAATTTGCCTACCCATATATGATCCGTACATGTACACATCGTGTGTGTGTGTGTGTGTGTGTGTGTGTGTGTGTGTGTGTGTGTGTGTGTTTTATTTTCACACGGACTAAATAATGTAGAAAGAAAAACACTGCATCGATCCTAATCTTTTTACATCTATAATAAATTAGGAGATTTATGGGTTTTCAACGGTCACTCACTACCTGACCCCCGCCCCCACAAAACACTCGTCGACGACGGCTTCCCCCTCCCGACAGTCGCTCTTCGGACCACATGGCTACCCCCTCCACAGAGACCCATGGCATGACGTCACGTCCCCGCGCTGGACCCCCCCTCCACCAGGCACTTGGCTTCTCCGCGCTGGACCCCGCCCCCCCCGCTCCCCCTGAGATGCCTGGGTTAGAACCGCTCTAGCTCTTCTACTTTGGTTCTTACTAAAGATACATTCATTATGCCATTATAAATATGTTCATTTTTTTCAGACACCCACATCGATGCCGAGAACCTTCACCATCAACGCGCGCGCAAAAAAAATACATTGCTTTATTATGTTGTATCTCCGCCATTTCTTTATATTTTTGATTTTTTTTACATATACTTACCCATGTGCATAAATGAACTGTAAAAAAAATGTTGTCAATATATGCGTAATTTTGTTTAACCGCGTCTAGAAAAGTACCTTCGAAAATCGGCGAAATCGCGTATACAGGGTGTTTCATAATAAGTGACCCACCCGGAACTGGCGGGTTCAGGATGGTACCCCGAGTAAATCTGCCAAGGCGTTTTCTTTCCATCAAATAGTTTTCAATTGATAGCGATTAGAATTTCGGCGTTCGACTGATTGTTGTAGGGCTTGAAGCCTGCCCTTAGCGACGATGCCACTCGAGTGCCTCGAGTTATTTTCTGTCATCTTGGGCACACAAGTTCAGAGCGTGCGTTTGACAGGTAACGCGCGCTTGAACTTGCAAGGCTTGAGGAACGCACCGTTTGACAGATGACGGCGCGGATGATTTGACGTTTTCCGTATCATTCGCGTAGGCTGCCTGTTAACCAATCGGGTTCGAGACCCGTGACAGGCCGACCGATGTGACATTTCCGGCCCCGTCTTTTGCCACTCCATGAATCCGGGCCGAGGCGTGAAGGTTGCCGACATTCAGAATGTTTATTTTAATAATCTTATTTTAATCTTTTTTTTCTTAATTAATCTTATAATAATCTTTATTTTTCAGAGAAATAAAGCACAGAACGATCAATAATTTGGTGTTTTTCGAATTTTGAGCCAACGAGCAAATGTTTTTTTTCTTCGTATTGCCGTTATCATGAAGATTCGACGAGGTCGTTTCCATACCGAATCACGAATAAATTATTTAATTTCCATTACAACTTTAATGAAATTCTTCATTCTTTGTTGTTGTGGCAGTGATAACAATTATCACGTCCGATGATTATTACGCCCAATGAGAGTTTCTGTTATGATTGTTATCTCAAGAAATAAAATTTAACAGAGTCGGCAACAACCCGATATGTCTGGAGTTTCAAGTACCGAGGTAGAGCACGTTTTTTACAAGTTTTTATTTAACTTGACTTGCAAGGAAACGTTGCGAGGTCGATGTCTCCGATTTCGATGAAATTTGGCAACCTTGTAGAATGGGTAAAAATAGGTGACACGTATTTTTTTATATCGGCGGAACCCGATTTTTAAGGGTTGAAAAGCACCCTTGAAAATTGGGGTGTTTTTCGTTTTTTGTCGATAACGTTTTAACGGTACGAGATATGAAAAAACTTCAAATTGCAACAGTGTTTATTTTTTCGTGTACTATACATTGGAGATAAGAACGATGCAGATAGCAACAAATTTCATATTGTTTATTGCAAAAATGGAATTTTTTCAACCGTATCTCCGAGAATTTTTAATCGATTGGGATGTAAATTTGCATACATGTAGAGAGTGGAAAAATGCGGATACCCATTTTTTCTTTTTCCGATATCTCACAATAAAGGGGTTGAAACTGCCCGTCGATTTTTTTTCCGAGATCATCGTATAATCAGCTAGCCTTTTGGCATTTCGTTCTAAATTCACGTCAATATATGTTCGTGTTATGACGCAATTACATATTCGTAACATTCCAACCCCTCCCCCCAACGGTCCCTCTCTCGAAAGGCAAACCTTTAAAGTCTCGTATTCGAAATAAAAATAAAGTTCGAAGGGAAAAAATGTTGTATTCTTCGACTACTAGACTTTCATGATGATAATGATGAGTACAACAACAAATAGCGTGTTGTTTATTGCAATAATTCGTGAATTACTTGTAAAAAATCACTCTTCAGTTTCCCACTCATATGGGCAGAGGCAAGGCTCGCAATCACGGACTGACTTCGTGCTTCGGAAAGCAACTGGATTACAATTGTATATTTACGAAGAATTTCCACTCCGCTCACCGTATCGAAGGCATTATTTGCAGAGATTACAGCGTTTTGGGGTTGCCGCTGCAACTCATGAACAGAATGATGCGAACATTTTTATCACCTTATAACGCAGCATAAATTAATCTTTATCTTTAACTTTAATTTCACGAACACCAGAACCAATGAACGAAAGAAATAAATCTTCGCAAAGAGCGACTACGGTGCAAAGAGCGGCTCTCATGATAACCTTGAAATCGCCTTATTAAAGATTAATAGCAGTTCTGGTAATAGCGTGTGTCGTCGTTGTTTTTTTCGTGTGTATTTATCAATTGGGTTTCAAGTCATATAAATTCACCAACGATCATTATTGCTGCAGTTACGACGGAGAAGCCAGCCATACATTTTGAGTTCGAAATACAAATAAAAATGTACGTTAATTCGGCGAATGTTATTCAACTTCTATCCATAGCGATAAGTGCTAAGAATTTTCCTCGCACTCCAATCACCGAACAGGAAAAACAGTTTAGTAAGGATCTAGAAAACATGATCACTGAAGCAATGGATCAACCTATGAAAATGGAAGTCGAAACTGGTTTGGATTTTCTGTCACCAAATGAAATTCATGAAGCAGCCGCAATAGAAGATGACAGTGAAGGAGATTGGCACGGACAACGATACCTAGATCCAAAAATTGATGAAAATGTATGTACCCAAGATATAGAAGAATTGAGTTACGAATACAAGACAAGAGCTGTAGATTACTGGAGATCCGGGGCAAATGGGAATAGAAAGTTATCATCTGTTCAAACGAAATTCAAAAAGATGAAATCAGAGACGCAATCGTGCCGGTGGGCCCATTGTATAAATAAGGGTGGCACCTACAAAGAAAAGTTAACAAAGATAGCTTACTACACGTTAAACAATTTTAATTATGCTTTGGACAAAAGGCTGCCTGTCCATGATATAGATCTTCTACGATGGGCCTTACGTGCACGAGAAATTGTAGAAATACCAGCGGTAAATTTCCAAGCATCCGCTTCTTGGCTAAGGACATTCAAAAACCAACATGGAATTGTGTCACGGAAGATTACTAAATATGTAACAAAACAACAATTATTAAACGCTGATACACTTCAAAACAAAGCTATCGAATTTATAGAAATGGTGAAAGTCAACATAGCCAACGTTGGGGCTGAAAACACATTTAATTCTGATCAGAGTGAACTCAATTTAGAGCTACATACAGGCCGCACATTGTCGAAAGAAGGGCAGAAATCCGTTGAGACAGTCGTGCAATCGAAAACATCAACAACACACAGTTATACTATACAGCCTTTGGTTTCTGCGAGTGGCAAGCTTTTGGCACCTATGTTGATCGTTTTAAACGAACCTACTGGCAAATTTGGTCCTCGAGTGGAACAAACTATGATCAGAGCCGAAAATATATTTCTAGTCGAAATCTGTAAATCTGGAAAATTGGTAATTTTCTGGAAAATCTGGAAAATTGACAACTAATCATTTCAAGCGATGGTTCCAAGAAGTATATATTCCCAATACGGGTCCGAAATCGGTAATACTTCTGGATTCTTGGAGCGGTCAATGTCCAACTGCATTTAAAGAAATGGATATGCAAGGGAAAGATATTAAAGTTTTAACCATTCCAGCAGGTAAATATATTGCACTAGTTTCATTAGTTCTGTAGACAATTAGTCCATATGATAATTAGTAATTCCTGCAGATACGACTGGGATGATACAGCCCCTTGATGTTTATGGCTTCCGTGTACGAAAAAACTTCGTCAAACACTTTTCTAACGCAGTAATATTTTACAATTACGACGTGAACCTGCATTTGGGAGATAATATTGTTAAATTACAATCTTTCCCACACAACCAGTTTTCTTCTCCACGGTTTACAAACCTTTTTAAATATGCGTGGTACAAAAGCGGGTTCGAAGAAGAAAGACTACCAAACTTCGAAAATCCGCTAGAATTTTGGTTTTCACAAAATGTACCGACCTGCGATATATGCGGCGAAGGAGCTATTATCACTTGTGCGTGATGTAAGAAATCTCTTTATTTGAAACACTTTTATCATGACTATCATTATTGTAATAAGTATAATCCATAAAAAACATAGAGTTGAAACGTTTCCTAAATGAGTAAGCGTGAGAACACTTTTCCGATTGTTTTGTAATCTTCAAAGGCAGTATGTGGCGGGGGAGAATCTCTTCGTAAATATAAAATTGTAATTCAGTGCTTCGTGCTTCCTGAAGCACGAAGTCAGTCCGTGATTGCGATCCTTGCCTCTGCCCATATTAGTGGAAAACTGAAGAATGATTTTTCACAAATAATTCACGAATTATTGCAATAAACAACGCGACATTTATTGCTGTACTCATCATTATCATCATGAACGTCTAGTAGTCGAAGAATACCACTTTTATTTCCTTTCGAACTTTATTTTTATTTCGGCACGTTCACGATCTATAGAAAGAACGTAGTTGTTAAGGGTGCGTTGACCCCTTACGAGTGTCGTTCCGCCAAAACGAGAAAATGTGTATCGACTATTTTGACTAAGTGTACTTTCTTTGTAACCCATTTTTATTTATACAAAGTTTCGTCCATGCCGCACGGTAAGAACTTTCAACGTTTGCCTTTCGAGAGGGGGACCGTTGGGGGGAGGGGCTGGAATGTTGCAAATATGCAATTGCGTCATAACCCGAACATATATTGACGTGAATTTAGACCGAAATGCCAAAAGGCTAGCTGATAGTACGATGCTCTCGGCAAAAAAAATCGACGGGCAGTTTCAACCCCTTAATTGTGAGATATCGGAAAAAGACAAAATGAGTATCCGGACTTTTCCATTCTCTACATGTATGCAAATTTACATCTCAATCGATTGAAAATTCTCGGAGATACGATTGAAAAAATTGCATTTTTGCAATAAACAATATGAAATTTGTTGCTATCTGCATCGTTCTCATCTCCAATGTATAGTACACGAGAAAATAAATATTGTTGTAACTTGAAGTTTTTTCATATCTCGTACCGTTAAAACGTTATCGACGAAAAACGAAAAACACCCCAATTGTCGAGGGTGCTTTTCAACCCTTAAAAATCGGGTTCCGCCGATATAAAAAAATTCGTGTCGCCTATTTTTACCCATTCTACAAGCATGCCAAATTTCATTGGTGTTAGATGCGAAACGGAAAATCGATATTACACCCACTTCCCTACTACTTAGAGCTCTGAAATTTTGCAAACATGCATTTGAGGGGTGAAAATGCACGATTCAACGTTTAAAAAATGAATAAATAAAAAACGACTTTCTGTGCGATGCAAAATAGAAAATCGATATTTCGTCCACTTCCCGACTACTTAGAACTCTGCAATTTTGCAAACATGTATCTCAGACGTAACAGCGCATGGTTCGATTAAAAAAAATACATTCCTTTTTCAAATAACGACTTTCTGTTGAATGCAAAATGGAAAATCGGTATTTCATTCACTTCTCAACTACTTCGAGCTCTGAAATTTTGCAAATATGCAAGTAAGAAGTGGCACAAGCTTTCATTTATAGTCGCATATGGGTGACTTAGTAAAAATAATATGTTCTACTTTTCAGCATATTAAGTAAAAACTCGTTAAAAAATTGTTTTCTTTCATATCAATTATTTTTATTCATGTTACCGGTATTCTGAATATCCGAATTATCCAGCTGGCGAGTACCCCAATTTTGCGAAAAAAACGGATTTTCAAACTTATACAAGTAACAAAGATTAAATGCAAGTCGCCACAGCTGGTTCGTCCGACGGCGAGCTGTTACGTGAGCAAAAAAGCAAACATTTCTGTAATCATTCGTCGTTTTTTACATTTCCTTTTAGTCCCCTCAAAGCGAGAAGATACCTTCGAAATCGACGACTTGCATGATGGTTGTAGGCGTTGTAGGCTTGGACTATCGGCGCCCAGTGCTTCGGGAACAGAGATGAAATCGATTCTCTCGGTCATTTTGCTAGCATCCATAGGACATACTCGAAACCGTCAGGTCGAGTTTGTCATTGATTTCATCTCGTTCCTGATCGGGAGAGTGGATCATGTCAGCAGAGATATAAGGTGCGAATACGATAGCACCTTTGCGTACGTATAAAAGATGAAATCAACGAATCGATTGGTAAATTCAGGTAGTTTTCTCCATAACCCCGTCATACTCGTGATAAACTGTATCGATTTCATCTCTGGTTTAGTAAAACAACCAACCTTGTTACAAGAAGAGAGAGGATAATAACCATGTCATAGAAACTCTAACCTTGTTGTACGCCACTTTGACGCACACTTCATTTTTGACGTCGTATTCGTCCATTCACCTTCGGCATCTAAAACAAGAAGCTAAAAAAACATTAAGTTTATTCGTTTATCCATATTACTCATTACACAGATATTACAAAAATTGAAACGAGGAACGCTAGCGCTCCCCGTCCTAACCTGCTCGAAGTTCCTCCGTCGGTCTACCGACGCATACCTGAAAAAAGGGTACCTAATTATTTAAAAGATTATCTTTATTGTTATACATACCGTTTCCGTCAAGCCTCCGATGGTTTCCCGGCGCCTACCTGCAAGAAAAAGACGGAAGAAATTATCATTAATATTGTGTGCGTATTATACCTATAAGAACAAAACTTTATTTATTTCATAACGAATTAGAATGCTACGACTTGCCCAGTTAATCGATGCTCAAACCATCCGCGCTGCGATACCTGAAAAGAAAAAAAAACCAAAAAGTTAATTGTCACACCTAATTTTCACGTACTTTTTTTGTAATTAATTATACTAAAACGCCTGTGATTGTTCATAGCTAATTTTCCACGAACATTCATTTTTAACAGTCACTTATCGTACTTGCCTTCTGAATGTCACACATACGCGTTGAGTATACTGCGAACATGACATTTCAAACTCCCGCGACACCAGCGCCGCGATCCAAAACTCTTGAACACTAACGAACACGCTGCGACCCCAGCGCCGCAAGTTGCGGGAGTCGCGCCGCGACTAGCGGGTTTTATCCAGCCCGCGATACCAGCCCCGCGGTTCGGGACCTTGCCACACTACGCCGCGCCATATGAAAACAGAGCATAGGTACCGCGGTCTCGCGCTCCACTACCGGTGCCTGGACTTTCGGCGGCAGACCGCGGCTCCGGGCCGGGTATATAAGGCGGAGCTCGAAGCCCCTCAGCCTCAGTGCTTTTTCCACTGGAGAAGCGATAAGAACTCTCCGGGGCTAAGTACCCACTGAAGAAGTGGCCTTAGTTTTCCCTCTCCTCTCGGCTCTTACTCGCTGAAGCACCGACCCTCGCCGGGTACCTTTTTTTCTTCACCTCCCGTACACCATGCCCGTACTGCGAGTATTATTTTTATTTTTGTTTTTTTTTTCGTGTTCGTCCAAAGTAAACCGTACCTGGCTTTGCACGGTGTACCTTGTAAATAATTTTTCCCTTAATATATGTTCATTGTGTTTTGCCTATTTTATTCGCTGTTTTTTTCTTTTTTCCTTTTCATCCTTTCCTCTCACCGTAGTAATTAATTAATCAATTAATTAATTGAGTTTCATTTTTTTTAATGCCACGGCTGACCGACAGCGCTTTCCACAAGCGGCGTCTTCGTCGCGCCATCACGACCAGAAGTAGTACGGTGCATATCACGTGGTACGGCGAGGACCCCCGCGTGTCTGCGCACTCTAAAGTGGTACTTCGAGAACCCCCACCCTCACGAACGCCGTGGTGTTTAACGTTCCCCCACCACCCCCGCTACCGCGACCCGCTTCCCCTCCACTTACACGCCCCATTTCACCCCGTTCACCCCCCTCACCGCCCTTGGTTTCAAGCCAGGCCCAGTTCGACACGGTGTTCGACCGCATAGTCGACGAACTAATCCACGTTCTTCAGCCGATTTCCCCGCTGCCTCCCACCCCCCTCCACGCCACCACATACACGGAAGGTCTTTGCCCCTCTCCCTCCTCACGCCCGCACCCAATAACTCCTCCCTTTTTTTCCTACCTGTTTGCAACTTCCGAGGACGACCCTGGCTCCGCTGTAACTCGGACTACTCTTTGCCCACCCAACAGCCCTTTTAAGGGGTAAAGCCCAAAAAAACCCAACGTGGCGTTGGGCCCGGGACTTCCTCCCCTCCACACTGCCAGGTGTTCTCTTCGGGACTAAATCGCATGAGTTGGCTGTTCGTCCAGCCCTCCTCCCTCCTACCACCCGACAATTGTTGAGACCGCGCTCGGAGCTCCTCTCGAACTTCATTATCCAAATTTGGTTTTCGTCAACAAACTAAGAAACTAAATAGAAACTCTCTAAGAAACAAAACGGTTTCTTTTCTCATTTCTTTGACGTATTCGGGCGAAAAATAAAGTCTCGTGCCCAGGTGTAATCCTGTCGAAATCATAAAGTAAAACGTAAGTGGGCGAAGGGAGGAGGAGCAAACGAGATGCGAGCACGTCGACCCCTCGTGCGTTCGCAACTTTGATTCATGCATCTCTTGTGGCAGGTGAATGAATGGAAAATAAATTGAGAAAATATCCTCAGTCCCGAAAATAAACTTGCGAAACTCAGTAACACAGATGGACTCTTCGAACTTGTGTACTTCTTAATTGTGGCTGACAAGGAAAGGCTGCGAGGTCGATCTCTCCGATTTCGATGAAATTTGGCATGCTTGTAGAATGGGTAAAAATAACGCACCCTCGAAAATAGGGGTGTCTTTCGTTTTTCGTCGATAACGTTATCGTTTTCATCTCCAATGTTTAGTACACGAAAAAATAAACATTTTTGCAATTTTAATTTTTTTCATATCTCGCACCGTTAAAACGTTATCGACGAAAAACAAAAAACACCCCTATTTTCGAGGGTGCGTTTCAACCCTTAAAAATCAGGTTCCACAGATATAAAAAAAATACGTGTCGCCTATTTTCACCCATTCTACAAGCATGCCAAATTTCATCGAAATCGGAGAGATCGACCTCGCAACCCTTCCTTGTGAGCAATTTTTCTTTAGAGTCGAGCATATCCGCGGCGCACCGTCTTCCGAAATGTTCAACACGGCTACGTTGGTCCAAGGCCGAGAGGTGGCAATTAAAATTGCACTTTTTTCTTTTTCCCAGAGTACCACCCTCCCATCCCCTGTGACTTCCTCCCCTGCGCATATGCACATAAAATTTCGATGAAATCTATTAGGTAAAGTCTTCTCCAAAGTTTGATCATTTATCATTTTGAATTAGCATCGTATACCGAACGAAAATTTAAGGAGGTCATCCCATGCTATTCTATGGGTTTTTTTTTGTGAACCATTAAAACACTATCTTTGAATTTTTACAACACATTTATTAACATTTTTACAGTCCCTCGGAATTTTATCAAACGAAAATAACGAGTCGGATCGACCTTAGGCCGTTCGGAAGACACTCAGGTGTAAAAAAATGTTGGTTGACGGCTGCCATGATTCCGGAGCTTTTGCCTATCTGAAATATAAAATCAAACGGCATTTTAATTTGCAGATCTGAGCCTATCGCCGGAACTGGAGTAAAGTAAAAATATCGAAAATTGAATTTTTGGCATGGTTTTAAAGGTTAAGTTCGAAGCTTTGTCTTTTCTTTTAACTTTTTCAGCTTAAGGTAGTACGAGCGCACAATCTTGTTTTCTATAGATTTTGTTCAAATTTTAACCAGACATTGTTCATATTATTATGCATGTGTGAGTGAAATTTCAGAACATTCGACTATTTAGATTGGGAGATAATGGGTTTTAAAATTGGAATTTTTAACACTGCAGGGTCTCCATTGAAAATCAGGCAGAATAATTTTCCGTAAAAAAATATTTGTCCCCTATAATAAGAAGACATATGCCAACACCACAGAACAGTATTGTTCAATATTTCGAGAAGAAAAAAATTATCGTGTTCCTAAAGTTAAAAATGTTGTCATGAAAAAATATTTGCATTATAAATATTAATATTTGATATTATTTGTTATCTTTATTAACAACTAAAAGTGCTGGTTCATTCATAACTAGTTAAAAGCTTTGTTCGATTAAAAATTACTTCCAAATAAAAATTTGTGTTGCAGCATTATTTCAAATATACCGTGCAAACTCACGTCATTGGATACGTGGAACGATGCGGTGTTGCCATATGCCTTCTTATTATACGGGACAAATATTTTTTACGGAAAATGATTCTGTCTAAATTTCAATGCAGACCCTGCAGTGTTAAAAGTTACAATTTTGAGACCCATTATCTCCCAATCTAAATAGTCGACTGTTCTGAAATTTGACTCAAACATGCATAATGATATGAACAATGTCTGGTTAAAATTTGAACAAAATCTATAGAAATTAATATTGCGCGCTCGTACTACCTTAAGGGGCTATACCAGTGTGAACGCTGAAAATTTGGATGATTTTCGGGAATTTTTTGGAAGAAAAGTACTCAATTAAATGTTTTGGAAAATTAAGAATATATTTGGCTATATTTGACCTATATTACATAATTTTTTCATAGAAAAATATTGAGATCGAAGCGACTTATGAGCTGCCTTTGGAGGCGCCAAAAAAAAAAGTTCCTCCACTGCTGGCATGATTCCGGCCGATTGAGTAGCTGAAACCGAAAAAATGTTAAACTGGAAGGTATTTCCTGTACAATGACGTAGGATTTTCGAAAAATATCGAAATCTAACAAAATGGTGTAGTTATTAAAAAAAAAGTCGGTTTTCTTGCCTATGAAATGGTCGTTTCTTTCAATGCTAAATCGTCCATTTTCATCCACTCAAAAATATCCTACGTCATTGTAGAGTAAATAGATTTAAGAGTACTCAGTTCAAATTTCAAGTCAGTCGGATAATTGCTCTTTGAGTTCCAATGACCAAAATTTGAAAAATCTAATTTCGAGAAGAACGCGTTGAAAGATTTAACTATCGATTTTTTCAAGATAAAATAATATTGATATTAATGATATAAAAGATAATGATATTCTTGAAAATATAAACTGTCGAAAAAGGCAACAAAAAAAATCGATTTTTTTTAAACCCCCCACTGGTATCGCCCCTTAAAACACTATGGCAGATATCGGAAATATTGTAATTCGGGTGAGAACTGTAGATGTTGTTGAATAGTTAAATAGCACACAATAGTCTCGGTTTTCTATCCTTTATTCAAATTCATCCAGCACGCGTCTGTTTCGCGTGCGACCAGTACTCGCCATCTTCTTACAATTCTCCTTTCATGTATTTCCGCCGCGCGGCCATCGCGGCTACGCATGTAGACCGCTCTGTCGGTAAGTTACCTATGGCTCATTAAATGCTTTCTTAATAGATGTGCTGACTGTGCCATAAAAAATGGTATTTAAGAAATACAATTATGAGAAAAACGCCTTTGAAAGTTCGACTACGATTTACACAAAGAAAATGTTGATCATTAATTTTCTATTCCGGGTAGATATATAACACGCACAATTTTTTTGCAATTTGTGCAAAAAAATCGGTTATTTAGACCAGTCACATGGGATGACCGCCTTGGACTTCATCACTGCCAGATGAAGATACTGCCACCGCGAGACTGCGGAACCGTGAAAGTTGAAGGGTGCGTGGACAAGTTTTCAGCTTGTCTTGTGATGGATACAAAAATATCGCGGATTATCATTCGTCGCGGCATCAATATTTATTGATACAAAGAGGTTAATAATGTTGTCTTAACTCGACAAGTCTATTGTTCATTTCCGATAGTCTCGAAATTTCAACCATTACGTCGATCAGAAAGTTAGCTTGAGCGTGTATATACGAAACATTCGAGTTTCCTCAACGCAAACGTAACTTTTCATAAACAACTCCATGGAAAACCATATTACCCTGAAGCAGTTGGCGCATCTGTCGGGTGGCAAAGTTAGCCGCACATTCCAATATACGAGGTTGCGAGATGCCTCGCGATTTAATACGGACCAAAACTTCTCTTGAGGTTAATGGAGAGGTCTGTTTTACCAATAAAACTAATCGATCGCTCGGCGTCTGAGTTTTTTGCTACTAAAATATTATGATATTTACAACGGAGCTTACTTTGCATCTAGCACATGTATTTAAGGGGTATTTTCACTCTAGACGCTAATAAAGTGCTACACTGACAAAAAAGAATCGTTGAATGTGCGAAATGCATTTTGTTGTCTCGAAATTTTGTTGTTTTAACAGTTGCTCAGACGTGCTAAATAAGCTACAGTTCACACCACTATACTGTTTTGTTATGCTAATAAAAAATCAAGTTGAACGTATTTGAAGATACATTTTGTTAAACCAACTGAATTTTGGATGGATGAACGAATTTTTTTTTTTAGTAGATTTTTATGAATTTTTTGATAGGTTTATATTATAGATATTGATATAAAAGTTGTTACACTTAATAGACACACTTTCGAAATAGATTAAAAAAATTAATTTATGTATTTATGTAACCCAAACAAACTTTAAACGCGTTTTTCTCGAAATAACGTTTTTCCACGACTGGTTGATCGAATCTTCGAAAATACTGAACCGATCCTAATGAAATTTAACCACATATTCTTTACAGCTATAGCTAAAACACATATCAAGGATTTTTTTAAATTTCGATACTTACTAATTTTTTGCCAAAAACGGTGAAAAAAACACGTTTTTGTTGTTTTTTCTCGAAAAGCGTCCTCCATATTGTTATTTTCGCATATATCTAAAGTCGTATGATATGCGCTATAGCCATTAACATACTGAATCTAAAACCGTGTGATTTTTTTGTTTCGGATGATCCATGTCCGAGATTTCATCAACAGCGCAGACCTACAATTTTCATAGGACATTTTATTAACTACCATTTTCGGCTATAAATAGTGACTTGGATGAATAATTTTTTAAATGTATTTCGAAAGTGTATTTTATCAAGGGGCCAGTCCACTATGAAAATTTCAAAAAATCGAAAGCATGCAAGACTCGAAGTTATCGTCGATGATGAGCAATCAGATGGGATTTTGTACGGTGCAGGAATTGCTGATTGAGTTTAGGTAAGAGTTTTTCATAGTATAAACTTCAAACGCGTTTTTCTCGAAACAACGCTTTCAAAATTTAGCTCCATCGTATCTCTAAAACTAATATACCGATTCTCTTGAAATTTGAACCACATATTGTAAACATGATTCGCAACAATATGACCCTCGATGGTTTTAAAAATTTGATTTTTACTCTTTTTTGCGAAAAACTGCGAAAAATCGTTTTTTTTTTACTTTTTTTGTTTTTATTCTGCCATTTTCTTATTTTTTGATAAAGCTTCATATCCGAGGGTCGTTTTGTAGCTAGTGTCATACTGAATCTAATGGACTTTGATTTTTTTGTTTCAGACAACCCGTTGCCGAGTTGTGATGGAGCTACCTAGCCCATCTATTTTTGAGGCGTTACGTTAAACTTTGGTTTTTGTACTCAAAAATTAATAAAAATGAATTAAATTGTTGTTAAATGTATTTCAAGACTTTATTTATCAAGCCCAACAACTTTTAAATTCATATCTTTTATAAAATCCTAAAATAAAAAAAAAATCATGAAAATAGCCTTTTTTAGCGTCCAAAGACCCCTTAAGGAGTTTCGGGACAATTGACAATGTGTTACGATTTGATTCAAATTTATACAATAAATTCTTTGTCATATACTGAATGCCCCTCTACAGTTTAAATCGATCGTCTACACCGTTTCTATAAAATTGACAATTGAAAAAACACCTTTGACATGAGTAGATGCTTAATTGTCATAACGTAAAGGGAGACGAAATTGTTATAATGTACTGACGCAAGTGAACATTTTTTATGTTGTTTTTTTATAAAAATTAAATTAAACAAATTCTGTAAAAATGTTGTACGAAAATGGACATAAAAATACTCGCACATTTTATATACTGCTCAAGAATCTCATGCGACGGCGTATAGGAACTGAAAAAATGTGCTCTATATGAAATTTCTGTAGGTTTGCAATAAAAGGATATGAGTATAAAATTCTCCACTTTTTATAGATCGCTACATATATTCTCACATATATAAAATAGAATTTATTCTTATAAAAAAAGTATACAATAAAAACTATAAAGATATACACTAGGCCAAAGAATTAAAGGATATTGAAAAAGTCCGCCAATTTTAGGGTTATTTTCAAATAGCTGTAACTCCTCGAAAAATGGTCGTACAGGAAAATGAAAAAAAGAAAATTGAAGGTGTGAATCTCTCGTTTTGAGATCTTGAGCTCAACATTTTTTTCGCATCAGCCAATTTTCCATCAAAAAACCAAAGTAAATTTTTTTCTTCATCTTTCACAGTCTGCACGGACTTTAATAATTTTTTTTTGAATGATCGGATTTAAAGGATCATCTAGCTGGCTTCTTCCCCTTTAATTTGAGCGGTGGGAGAGCTCTGTGCGATTTTTTCTCGCTGAGTTATCGATGTTCAAAGCAAAAATGACACTTTTGACTTTGATGACTGATTACTGGGAGAGTAATGATCGCACAGAAAAAACCAGAGGGTTTTGGAAACTTTGAAGTATTCTCTATAAGATGCTTTCATCATTTTTTTATCAAGATTTTTTTTATGTGGGAAAATGGATTTACAAAAACGTGAAAAATGGCATATTTACGAATATTCTTTTAACTAAGGATTATTTTACCAATATCGAATAGATGAAAAAAATCGGTTTTTTTATGACCTCAAAGTATCCTAAAAAAACCCTCAAAAGTTTAAACCCCTGCGATTTTTTTTCATTGTCTTCCGAATGATCGAAATTGTGGTTTTTGCCAAAAATCGATTAAAGGCTAAATCTACCACCTTTTATTCGTCTTTTGAGAATCACAATTTTTTGGCACTGGTCCGAATTTCCGGTGCTAAAAATGTTGATTGTTGAACAACGGGAACAAATTTTTGTTTAATGAAAAAAAAAAAATTATAAAAAAAAAATTGACAAAAAAAATTCATAAAAAAAAATCGAAAAAAAATTGTTAGATTTTTTGTTATCACGCTGAATGTTTTTCATGATACGACGAGCGATTGGAGTTGTTGGAATTCCCAGTTCTTTGAATGTGTGCGTCTGTACAATTTACATTAAGGATACGACATCCTACGAACAGGTCCCACGATCATTAATCGAGGCTCATAACTGAGGGATGCAAAGTTTCACATCTCTCAAAAACAATCGTGTCCCGTTCATCTGACCGCTGTATCTACCTTTCTTTTAATATTGATTTAATGTTTAGTTGAAAAACCGTATGCCCTTCTATCAATCACTGTTTTTTCGGCTGCAAGTTTTTAACTCTTGCTCAATTTTGTTCAGCGTTCACCTTATGGTATGAGCTTTGTTTAAGGAAAAAAAAAGTTTTTTTTTTCAAGGTCATACAAAAGTCGACACTTTTGGTAATTGAAAAAAAAATCTTAATGAGGCAAAATTTGTCTACAGTCGAAAATGTGCGTGTGGTCACGCTTTTGCGTGAGGGTCGTTATACGCAACAGCAAGTTGCCAATATGATGGGCGTTAGTCAATCGGTAATCAGTCGTGTCTATGCCCGATTTCGTAAGACTAGTAACTATACGCACACATTCAAAGAACGGTGAATTCCAACAACTCCAATCGCTCGTCGTATCATGAAAAACGTTCAGGGCTATAAAAAAAAATCTAACAATTTTTTTTCGATTTTTTTTTAATTAATTTTTTTTTGTCAAACAAATTTTTTTTATCATTAATTTTTTTTTCTTTTCATAAAACAAAAATTCGTTCCCGTTGTTCAACAATCAACATTTTTTGGCATCGGAAATTCGGATCAGTGCAAAAAAAAATTGTGATTCTCAAAAGACGAATAAAAGGTGGTAGATTTAGGCTTTAATCGATTTTTGGCAAAAACTACAATTTCGATCATTCGGAAGACAATGAAAAAAAATCGCAGGGGTTTAAACTTTTGAGGGCTTTTTTAGGATACTTTGAGGTCATAAAAAAACCAACATTTTTTTTGATCTATTCGATATTGGTAAAATAATCCTTAGTTAAAAGATTTTCGTAAATATGCCATTTTTCACGTCTTTGTAAATCCATTTTCCCACATAAAAAAATGATAAAAGCATCTTATAGAGAATACTTCAAAGTTTCTAAAACCCTTTGTTTTTTTCTGTGCGACCATTAGTCTCCGAGTAATCAGTCGTCAAAGTCAAAAGTGTCATTTTTGCTTTGAACATCGATAACTCAGCGAGAAAAAATCGTACAGAGCTCTCCCACCGCTCAAATTAAAGGGGAAAAATCCAGCTAGATGATCATTTTAATCCGATCATTCAAAAAAATTTATTAAAGTCCGTGCAGACTGTGAAAGATGAGCAAAAACTTTGAAAATTTTTTTACTTTGGTTTTTTGATGGCTACTAAAAATTGGCTGATGCGAAAAAATGTTGAGCTCAAGATCTCAAAACTAGAGATTCACACCTTCAATTTTCTTTTTTTAAATTTTACTGTACGACCATTTTTTCGAGGAGTTACAGCTATTTGAAAATTACCCTAAAATTGGCGGACTTTTTCAATATCCTTTAATTCTTTGGCCTAGTGTATAAAAATATGCACTTATAGAATCCGCAGAGATTCTATATACTACTCAAGAATCTTATGCGACTGCGTATAGGAACTGAAAAAATATGCTCTATGTGAAATTTCTGTAGGTTTGCAATAAAAGGATATGAATATGAAATTCTCCTTTTTTTGTAGATCTTTACATATATACTCACATATTTAAAAGAGAATTTTTTTTTATAAAAAAGTATACAAAAAAACTATAAAGATATTATATGAGAATATGCACTTATAGAATCCTCATAGATTCTATATACTGCTCAAGAATCTCATGCGACTGCATATAGGAACTGAAAAAATATGCTCTATATAATATTTCTGTAGATTTGCAATAAAAGGATATAAATATGAAATTCTCCACTTTTTATAGATTTCTACAAATACTCTCACATATATAATGTGTCATGCGGGGGCGGAGGAGGCGGAGCCGCCCAAAGACACTAAACGTAGTTTTTAAATATATTTTAATGAACTACAATTGTACTACGTTGATCATTTTTGGGGCCCTAATAACAACAAAATTCGTAAATCTAGACAATATACAGTTCCACGCGATGTGATAACCCGCGTCAAATTGCCGGATAAAAACTCACCCTGTGGTCCGCAAGGGATCGTGGATCGTGACGAAGAGACTTAAGGGGCAGCGTTTCTCTCGTCTCGGTTCCTACCTCAATTTCTCCTTTGCGGTCTCGGCTTCTCAAAATCCATCCTTTTTTTCTGGTCTCCTCGTGCCACTCGTTTTCATTTGTCCACCTCTATACACTTTTTACATTTTTCTCCTCATCCTCGTTTTGTTTCTCTCTCCTCATATACACCTATTTTTCTCTCATCCAATTTTCGCTCTCCATTTCTCTGTATGGCTCACATATGAGGCAGATTACTCGATTCATTGATCATTCAATTTTTAATAAATGTGACAATGTTTAAGGCAGTCATCCCGTGTGAAGGCTCTTTTTCGCTTTTTTTGGCGAACTAAATAAACATACAACTGCAAACTTTTCACCACATGGTTATTCATATTTTGAGCATACTTTACAATTTGTTCAGCCTGAAATCGTTGTTCATTGCTGAAGTACACGACAACTTCGCCACTAATCTTTTAAAAAAAGTGTTTCGCTGTGACGACGATTGCAGGCATTTTGCTTATCTGAAACAAAAAAATCAAACGACATTTTAATCTATGAAGCATAAACTAGTTTTTGAACTAAGATTATTAAAAAATATTGAAGGTAAATTTTTGGCATCTTGTTGAAAATTTTTTTCGTGAATTTTTGTTTTCTTTTACTTCTTCAACATGGAAAAGAAACGGCTTGATGAATCAGTATTATCCTAGTTTGCAAAGTGTCTACATGAGTACTGAATGCGTTATTCAAATTTCAAAGGAATTCGTTCGATAGATTTTGAGATATCGTGGTCACCAGTTTGAAAAATACAGGTTTGAGAAAAACGCGTTTAAACGTTCAAATAAAATTATCGGGAATAAAATGTTCACTCACCCTAAATCTGCTATACCTGGTTCATAAAGTGAACCTTTAGTTTTCTCAAAAAATCCTGCAAAGCCGATTGTTGCTTCCTGGCATCAGTTGTCGATTTTTTGAACCAGTCACTCGGGATGACTGCCTTAATGGGGGGGGGGGGGGGGGGGGGGCATATCTTCAGGCAAGGAAAAACTTTGCTAATTCTCATGATTTACTTTTAAAGGCAAGATTTCTTCACCATTTTGATGAGAGAATAATGTTCGTTTGTTTTTTTTTTTTTCAGATTAATCCCGTCAACGCTGATTGTTACGCCGTCTGACAATATCAGCCGCATTTTCTCAAGATTTTTTTTTTCAAGTACCATTTAACAGCCACAAGTAGTAATAAAACATACTCTAAATCTCAAACTGGATAAAGAAATATTTATTTTTGAAAAGTCATGAAAATCAGTAATTTTTTCCTTGCCTAAAGCCCCTTAAAAAATGCCCATTCCATATATACATAAATAAACCGAAAGATCTGTAATGATATTCGTAAGAGTGAGATTGTACGCGATGGTAGAGCTTCGCTTAATCTGCCACGCTGATTACCCGCCGAGCTGGACCTATCGGTAGCGAGAAGCAAGTCCGTTAATTACACGGCTACGATGAGAGAGCCCGGGAAAATATCGGTTACCTCTCGTGCAGCGGACACAGTCACCTCACGTTTTCAGCATTATGCTTCACAACGTTGTAAGGTTCATAAGAGTGGTACTTGAGAGGTATAGAACTTGCTAAGAAAAAACTTCACTCTGTAAAGCACAGCTCATTGATGGACTATTTTGATCGAAGTTCGCCGGAATTCAGTGCTCAGATTTTAAAATAATTGCTGCTAATTATCGTGTATTAAAGCCTTAAGCCACTCTAGAGGCCGAAAAAATAGGTTTTTGGGGGATTTGTTTCAGAAAAACTACAAAATAAATCGAGATTACAAAAAAGGGTGTTTATCACACATCTCAGTGACTGTATACAATACTTTTTTTGACGTGATTCATTTCAAAATGGCGACTGTGCAGCGTTTATCTCAAAACTGCATTTTTTAAGTTGGCCCGAAACATAACTCAAACAATTTTCAACCGATTCACTTGAAATGTTGAACATATCTTGAAAAACACATTGTCTATGGAAGTACGTAGGATTTTTGTTTATATTGCATAGTTCATTTGTTATTAACAATTATTTGACGATTTTTTAGGCAAATTTTTCACTTTCCAAAAATTTGCCTAAAAAATCGTAAAATAGTTTTGAGATTAACGCTGCACAGCCGCCATATTGAAATAACTCGCTTCAAAAAATGATTGTATACCGTCACTGATATGTATGATAAAAACCCTTTTTGTAATCTCGATTTATTTTGCAGTTTTTCTGAAAAAAAAAAATCCCCAAAAAGCCTATTTTTCGGCCTCTAGAGTGGCCTAACACCTTAAGGATGTATTGCCCGTACATTCCCTACCAAAAGTGAGTTTTGGCGAGAATTTTGAGTACGTTGCCATGAGATCAAAAATAATAAACAATCAACCACATTAAAGATGCTATGGAAATTAATAATTCAATAATGCAACAAAGTGAACCGATGTGCTGGTCTAGTGGTTAGCGTGCTTGCCTCTGAAATCAGCACATCGGGAGGTCGCGGGTTCGAATCGCCATCTCGTACTTTCGGAGAAAAATAAAAACACGGGCGTGACGTAGCTCCAGTTCTACACGGATGTCGCGCACACGGACCGGTACGTGTGTGTGTCGTGTGTGTAGGACTGTAGCCTGTGAGCTATTTCTCGACGAAACGCGACTAGCTCCGAGACTGGGAAGCGAACTCGTGGCCGGTTGTATTGGTATAGGTTTTCCGCAGTTTCCCTATACCCATGGCAGAAAATGTCATGGTGAATGTGATACAGAGGGGGAAGTCGGCTGCGGCCGCAGGGGATCGGGGGAGATCGTTTTAGGATGTGGAGTGGATAAAATGGTGGGAAATGTAATAAGGGGAAATACCCCGTATATGGAAGCTACAATAAGCGAAGGGTTCGCTGTAGCAGACAATAAAAAAAATAATAATAAATAATGCAAAAAAGTTATAACCAAATTGTTGAAAAAAAAATTGTTCAACAAATGTCCGGTGAACTACTTTTTCATATTATAAAATAAATTCGTAGATTCTTTTGAATAGTTATGCATTTTTTTAAAATTTTCTTTCTATTTTCATTTTAATTTCTTTAATTGAAAAAAATGGACGACGTGTCACCAATTTTCAATATGTTTTCGGAGCAATATTCTATATTAAATCAAAGAACTGTCCGGGGTGTTGAACGAACAGTGTCATAGGTACATGACACTGGTGCAAACGTACAAAAATCATATGTATTCAGAAAGATATCATAATTCGTTTAATATCACAAAAAATCAAGTTTACCGGAGATTTTTTTAACAAATTTTTGTTTAAGCAATTTGATTTATACATTTTTGGCATTCTTATTATTCAAAACTAATGTTCTTGGCATCTTCAATACGGTTGATTTTTTTCAAATTTTAATGATATCACAAAGTACTCGAAATACTCAACAAAACTCACTTTTTGAATGTGCGGGCAATACATCCTTAAGGGGTATGCGTAAGCTTGAAACTTAGAAAATACGGTTTTCTTATTGTTAGTCAGAAGATTCATAGTCTAGGATCTTAACCTTGAATTGTCAAACATTTTGTAAAAATTAAAATAACTGACCGATTTTGTTAAAAACAATTTATTGAAGTTGCTTTTTTGTTCGAAAATCGCACTTTTTTTCTACGGCTTGTCGTTTTTGCAATTGGTAACATTTCGAAACCGTCTCTGGTTATACGAACGTTTTATTATTATACTGAAAAACCGATTTTTATTTTTCGTTTCAGAAGATCCTAGTTGCCAGAACCACCACCACCGATTGACCATGCAGCAACAGCGGCAGTTTGTTTAAATAATAATAACTTCATTGTTGATCAATATTTTTTCAATTTATAAAGTCTTAAATGTGGCCATACCATTCATAAATTGTATGCACAATTCCAGCCTCGTCATCCCAATAATCTAATCAGAAAAAAATTGAAAGTCGATCTGTTTTTTGGTCCATCCAGACTTTATGCAGACTCTTTAACTGCCAATTATTGAACCCGAGTAGAAATATTGTCAGGCTGGCCTGATATTTGATCTGCGCCTGATCACGTTATAGTACGGAGGCCTTACTTAAGTATGCCTTAATTTGCCTGATGAAGCTGGGGTCAGGCGGTGGTCGAGCAACCGGACTTACGGCTTACTTCAATTCGCCTGACCCGCTTAGCTTCAGGCGATGTCAAGCAACTGGACTTACGGCTTACTTCAATTCGCCTGATCCAGGTAACTTCAAGCAATCATCATGTAACTGGACTTCTACAGTTTGGCGCTAAAAACATGCCTAACCTCATCTGATACATCCAAATGATACACAGACACGAGAGAAGCACAGGACATATTATTAATCACTTTATACATTTTTACATTTAACGTGTACGTTGTGAATAAGATGGACAAACACAATCGGAAGAAAATTGCGCAACGCCTGCGTCTGCGTGAATAGCGGGCTCTAAATAAGGGAAAAAACGAAGAAATAATACAGCAGCAGGTTTGTATAACAATTAATTTTTTTCAAAGACTTACAATTCTTAAATGTATAAATATAAATTGGATCAAATCTGACTATAAATTAACCATACGCCAAATTATACATGCATTGATTAAAATATTTATTATGATACATTTGACAGATCCTCTCAGCGAGGAACGACTCGAAATTCCTGAGGATTGGCATGTGTTGGCACTACCACTATGTAAGTAGATTTATATTTGTTTTGTGTGTGTATCGCTTTTATTTTCCTTTACTTGGTCCGTCTCCTTTGTCAGAGGAGAAAAAGAGACAGCGTAGACCAACCAAATAATGGTAAGCTGACAGCGTAGTTCAATCTGGTAAATGTGATGCCATTGGTGCTGATTAGCCTGTACAGCGAAGGCCAACTAAATAATGGTAAGTAGACAGCGTAGTGCAGTTAAGTGAAAGTAATTCCATCGGTGCAAGTTAGCCCATAAGAAATGCACTACGGGTGGACATTACATTCACTGAACTGCACTACGCTGTCAACTTACCATCATTTGGTTGGCCTTTGCTGTACGGGCCTGGACAGCGTAAGCTAACCGAATAATGATAAGTTGACTGTGTAGTTCAGTTAAGTGAAAGTAATTCCATCGGTGTAAGTTAGCCCATAAGAAATGCACTTCGGATGGACATTACATTCACTGAACTGTACTACGCCGTCAACTTACCATTATTTGGTTGGCCTTCGCTGTACAGGCTCTACTGCATCGATGGTATCACATTCATCGAACTGACCTTCGATTCTAATTTTCATTAAAAAATCTAATTTTTTTGTCCACTTCTCACCTATGCATTGTACGCTTTGTAATTTTTAGATTGAGCTCGCGAAAGCTCTAGCGGGTCAATGGATATTTAGCGGACGCTCAAGAGCTTCAAAATTTCCAATTTTCGCCTATTTTCTTTTTTTTACTCTCCTCACTCATAAACTTGGCGCTTTGTAAAATGTTCAAAAAAATTAATCGTTTTTCTTTAGAAACATATTTTTCAAATTTACCTTACACTACTAACCCAAGAATTATAATCTTTTCTCTCATAAAATAATTCTTTAAAGCTCTTGTCTGTAAATAAAATTATAGGTTTCCCGTTTTATCAGATTAGAAGTGTGAGGTAAATAAAAGAAATTTCGTTTCTAAAGAAAAAAGGATTAATTATTCTGAAAATGTTATAAAGTGTTAAATTTATGAGTGAGAAGAGAACAAGTTCGCGACAATTGGAAATTTCGAAGCTCTTGAAGCTCCACTACATATTCTTTGGCCGGTTAGAGCTTTCGAGAGCTCAATTAAAAAATTATAAAGCGTAAAATTTATGGGTGGAAAGTGGACGAAAGGAAATCGATTTTTTAATGAAAATTAGAATGTCTGGGAGGCTTGAGCGACATCTAAATATTTATTGACCGCTCGCAGCTTTCGCAACAATTTTTTTTTTCTTCTTTAAAGTAGATAATTGGATGGTGAGAAAAAGAAAAAAAAGAACTCAAATATGTGCCACCCTAATAAAATAATGTGCATATCTTATATATATTTATATGTAGACATTGAATTCTAAGTGGGATACACATTTTTGTATTTTTCAGTGGCTGTCATTTCAAAATACAGGGAACACGCAATAGAAGTTCTTTCGAAGCAAATCGGACAAGCCGTTGGAGCGGTATCAAGGCCTGATTAAATCAGCAAAAGACTGGGACAAGCTTCGAGCGTAGCGGAAAAGAACGAACAGAACGCCCAATGTAACATTACATTTATTTCGAGTTTTTATTCTATTACAAATACAAGACAAAATGATATTTGTTTTCCACATAGATACATGTGAAAAATCTATGTAATAGATTTTATATTAAGATTAAACAATAAACGATCAAACAATGCCTTTTTCTATTTTTGTATGCGTTGTATTTTTTATTTCAGAAATAAATCGGTCATCCTGAGCCGTGAAAAATCACATGACTTTTCACTTTGAATAAGCCGTGAAAAATTAAGCTCTCATCAGGCCTTAATTTTTTACGCTCATCAGGCCTTGATCTTTTACGCTGATCAGGCCTTGATTTTTTACCCTGATCAGACGAAAATCAGGGATTGTGTTTCAAAAATGATCAGGGCTTGATAAAAAATTCTGATCAAGGCTGGAAAAAGAAATCGGGATGCCTGATCAGGTGTTTATTGTAGCTGGAGCAAGATTTCTACTCGGGAAGAACAACATGTATCGTTAACATACAAGAGTATTTATGACGATGAATACGTGAGAAAAAAAAATCAATTTGCATGAAATTTTACATAGCTGTTGCGTCGCCATTCTAAGTTTCTACAAAATACTTCATGCAGTTGAACGAGAAAATAGAAATGAATTGTCCGGACGCTGACTCAAGAAAAGACGCAGCTGCGATTGATTTTTCGCCAAACGATGGAAAATACAATTCAGTGTATCCAAATTCGCATGTCTGCGTCCGTATTGATCCCTTCTAGGGTTTCGTAGTCAAAGATCCTGAGTCGATATTTTCAACATACTTGAAGGTCCTTGATTCCATTTCAGTCTATTTTAAAGGCCTTTGACTCGATTCGAGCCTCACTTGAGGCTACTTAAGGCCTTATATACGCGAAAAATTTCAAAAATTTTCATTTTTTTATTACTCTTGATTCCATTAGCCTGAACGGTTAGGAATATTTTAAGCTTTACAGAATTGAAAATTTCCAAAAAAATTTAAAGTTACAGCATTTAGAGCGTGTTACACAAACCGCGCGGCGCGCCCGACCGCCAACTGCAAAGCCGTTTTTCCACGGTTCACTTTTATGAACCTTGTGAAAGTTCTAACTCGTGAACGAAGGTTCAAATCACTTTCAAATTTCTACAACATATTCTTAGTATCATCCCCTTTCGTGTGAACCACAGAAACAAAAATTTCAATTACACCAAAAACCATAAATAATAAAATGTCGACAGAAAATTGAGTGAAAAATTTTAAGTTTCGAATTTTTATTATACCAATTTTTAAAAAGTAATATTGTTGGTTCACACTGAAGATACATTCATTATGCAATTATAAATATGGTCATTTTTTTCAGACACCCACATCAATGTCGAGAACTTTCACCAACAACGCGCGTGCAAAAAAAATACATTGCTTTACTATGTTATATCTCCGCCATTTGTTAATATTTCTGAGATTTTTTGTTTACATATACTTAACCATGTGCATAAATGATCTGTAAAAAAATGTTGCCAATGTATGCATCATTTTTTTTAACCACGTCTAGGAAAGTACCTTCGAAAATCGGCGAAATCGCGTATATAAGGCCTTAATGCTAGAATCCTTCTATGAGCCTCAAAACGTCACTCAATTCAACTTTTCCACTCCTCCTTTACTGCTGGTGAGGTGAGGTAAGATCCACTTCCTGCACAAAACCTTATAGAAATCCCGAGTAGAAATTTCCCACCTACGTTAAAAGCCTTTCACTCCATTTCAGCCCATTTTGAAGGGCTTTGCCGCTATTCAAGCGTCACTTGAGGCACCCAAACAAAGCCTACTTAATTTTTAATTTTATACTTTTTTATAGTTTCATAGGTGCATCCTGCCAATAATTTTATAGTGAGAATCCTGCCAAAATTTCAACATAAGCAGTTTTTCACCAGACGCCTAATGGAATACCTCAGAACGCCGCTATTTTGTTTTGTTTAAAATGGAAACAATTTTTTTTAACACTTGAAAGTTGTAATAAGATAATTTTATTTTATTTTAACTATGCGATTATTTGATCACCCCTAAAAAAATTAACAAAAAATGACTCATTGAGCGGTTGAGCGATTTGAAGCGGTTGAATGAGCGATTGAGCGGTTAATCAATTGAAAAAAAATATCCTGCAAGAGCTAAAAGTAGTAATAAAGCATAAGCTAAGTCTCAACAAAAATGAAGAAATCTTTCCTTAAAAAAAATCATGAAAATTAGCAAATCTTTTCCTCGCCAAAAGGTATCCCTCTCCTCAAATGATTGCAACAACAAATTACTACGAAATCCTACTCTATGCGTGTTTTCGACATGCACTGGGCCAATTTTTTGACATTTTTATTCCTTCGTGCATACCATGTGAACATCACGTCTATCCGGCTGGAACCACGTGAGCACCCAAACCCGCATTTCCACCATCTCGTAAAACGTTATTTCTACAAAATGGACGTAAACATAAAAGTCCACAAAATGGATTTAAAAAAATGAAGCGAAAGACAGATGAATTTTTCCTCCTGTGAATTCTGTCATATTTCGCAAAGCGATAAGAGAAAAATAATGCGTTTGAGAAAAAGGTAGATAAGTCTTTGTTGGCGCTTCGCTGGGTTGTCTCTCGTGATGAGATCGATTTCCAGCTTGGCAACTTGCATTTACCCGAAGTTATAGCCCGAATAGTACATAAGGTGTCTGTGAATTTATACGGCTATTTCAAATAGACATTATTTCTGCCTGGAGACATGTCTACAGACACACACACGTACACAAACACACACCCGAGCATATATAAAAGTCGTACTTTGCTACGAGAAGATCGAAGGTCTGTTGAACATCATGAGGTTCATTCAGAGATGCTCGTCATCGATCATTCCGTCATTCGCTTAGGGTGCGACTGAATTTTCAGAAAATCTTTTTCTCGTATATTCACGAAAGATATAAGCTATCAGTTTTCCCATCAGGGTGCCTCAGTTTCATTGGTTACAGGAAGAGCGGATCGTGACGGAGGGACGCAGCGGGAGAAAGAGGTCGAGAAGTTCAAACTGTGCCAGCTTGGCAAATTTCTAACGAAGAAAATGCTCACGTATTATACTCAGCTAGTCATATATATATATATATATATATATATATATATATACAGGGTGTCACAAAAGTAACGGGACGGCTGAATATTTCCGCAGGTAAGACAATTTACCAAAATGTTAAGGTCGCTCATGAAGTAATTTTTCCCAAGGAATTCAATGGTGACCTTTATTTTGACCTTGGCGATGTCCTTCAAGGTTATTTCAAATCAACTTTTGTTCTTCAAATGGGAACCCCCTTTTTTGACATCGGCAATCGATAGAGTGGGAAATTTTACGTACAGATATGTACTTAAGTCACCGGGCCCTTTGACCTTGAAGGTCACTGCAGGGTTAATTAAACTTAAACACAGTATGAACAACTCTGAGAATAGAAGCTTTTTGAATTATTTCCTTACGACCAGTCATCAATTTTAACAAGGCGCATCTAGTGGTGACCTCGATCGTGACCTTGACAACGACCTTCAAGGTGATTTCAAGGTCAACTTTTTCGTAATAAAAACTCCCTTTTTGACTACCGCAATCGATAGAACGAATTGAATTAACCCTACAGTGACCTTCAAGGTCAAATTCGACCGTCGACTTGAGTACATATATGTACGTCGAACTTCTGGTTATATCGATTGCGGATGACAAAAGGGGAGTTTTTATTACAAAAAAAAATTGACCTTGAAATCACCCTGAAGGTCATAGTCAAGGTCACGATCGAGGTCACCACTAGATGCGCCTTGTTAAAATTGATAACTTTGGTCTTAACGATAGAATTTGAGAAGGTTCTATTTTTGTCCGAGGTATCCAGACTGTGTTTAAGTTTAATTAACCCCGCAGTGACCTTTAAGGTCAAAGGGGACCGGCAACTTAAGTACATATCTGTACGAAAAATTTCCCGCTCTATCGATTGCTGATGTCAAAAAAGGGGGTTCCCATTTGAAAAGCAAAAATTGACCTTCAAATAAACCTTAAAAGACATCGCCAAGGTCAAAATGAAGGTCACCATTGAATTCCTTAGCAAAAGTTACTTCAAAACGACCTCAACATTTTGGGAAATTGTCTTACCTACGGAAATATTCAGCCGTCCCGTTACTTTTGTGACACCCTGTGTGTATAAATATATACATATATATATACACATATATATAATACAGTGAAAAGAGCAGCTGGACCTATGACAGGATGAGATCAAATCTAATGTCGATCTAGGGATTCTAATGGTGAAATTTCCGATTACCGTACCGGTGCACACGAGTACTTGTCTCCAAATGGTGCTCGATATTAATAGCCTCGTTATAGTCACCAGGTTTTAGTTCCAAAAAGAAAGATCCAAACTTGAGCTAACGATAAAACTTAAACCACAGGACCAATATGTCCTGAAAAGTAAATGTATAGTACAAGTTGCGGCAATAAAATCGAGATTGCAAACAGATGGATCCTCGGGAGACTCATTCATCGAAACTTTAAAACGGCAATGAAGAATTCCGATGTAGGGGAGTTGTACTCAAGATGACATAGTCAGATAAGACGACCCACTCGCAATATCTTTTTTAATATTCGCGCTATAAGAGTAACGATGACGTTCTATGGTCGGCCAATAAGTGTTGCTAGTAGCAAAATCTAGTATAGCCGTCAGTGGACGCGAGCTTTTAGGAAGTCAATATTTTCGTGATTTTGGAATGCATAATAAAACTGACCACGTTATTATCTGATACTAAAAGTACCGGTCAGGTAAGATTTTTTCTAGTTGAACTAATTTATTCATAATCTAGGGTCATTGTACTTAACAGATGCTGCACAACAGATATTCCAACGCCAAAGTTTTTGTCACAAGAATCAAACAAAATCTGCATTCACGTATGGGTAAGTTGACATAGCAGACGTCGGTGTAAGATGACACTATGCCATCTTCAAAATGAATACAATATTAGATTTTTGGCTTATCGTTATAGGATGCCTGGCTGTTACCAATGAATCTCGACTCGTAAGAGCTAGTCACAAGAGCACATGACCAAGACCATTCAAGCTGTGAAGAATAATAAAATGGATTGGCTCTTGGCATCCAAACATTTTAACGTGCCGCAGGCAACACCTTATCGTCAGTATAATAATGTTCCAGTAAATCTTGATCGCTATACACTAACCTTCAACCCAGAAATTAATGTATCTAAGCATAATCCGGCCGACGTGGGTAAGATCACCTACATATGTTATCTTAGACTGAAGTATGTCATCTTACGCACGTCAACCTGCATGTGGTTGTTTATTTTTCTATTTTTCATTTAAGTAACTTATATCCTGAAACTGACTCTATTTCATTGTAATAATACACTGTAAAAGAAAAAGTATGTCATATCAAGCACCCCTATGCCTCGTATAATTTTCATAATTGACAAGTTGCTCGGTAAAGAACGTAGGTATTCACCGAGGCAATTGTCATTCATTCGATCACCATTTCGCAGGCATTGATAGGATGAATAACAATGGGATTTAATCTTGTAGCATTTGGAAGACTGACGTATGCTCGGCAGGGTGTCGTTTGCCGATATACAGAACGTACAATCCCCATACCAGTTTCGAACTTTCCCCACTATCTTCCCTTTTCCATGGTGACTGTTCCCTCACCTATCTCTAGTTTTCTCTCTATCTTGCTTTTTTCCGTCCCTTCCCCTCGCTGTTTCTTTCTTGCTCTACCTCTTTTACTCACTCGTTCTTGCAAAATTCGCTGTCGTCACTTCGTTGTTCCCCTCCATCGATTCTTTGGATGTCCGATGCTGGAGGACGAGCTTCTGGGGATGGCAGAGAGAGAGAGAGAGAGAGGGGGGGGGGACAGTGTACGTCAGCAAAGGAGAGGGGCGCGAAGGCAAAAATAAAAAAAAACCAACGTCCGGACTAATTGTTCGACGCACCGTTCGATCACCTGTCACTCGAAATCCAATAGTCAGCTTGGCGAGTTCTTGTTTCCTCTCGTCCATTCGGTATCCTACGTACGCTCGTTCGCACAACGACGGAGGACAGCTCGCGAGAGATAGCACCGCGGAGGAGACCCGTCACGAAGTATCGTGAACAACGAGAGTTACAACCGCTCAAATAACTCATCGAGAATACGAGAAACATCATTTTTTAAGAGAACGAGACGACAGTAGAGTATAGAATAGTAGAAAGTAGAATATATTCGAGAAATGTCTCGATGTTGTTTTTGTACGTAGAATAAAAAACTGCGACAAGTGAATTTGAGATCAGGGTGAATTTAAGAAAAAGTAATAATTATTGTATGCGGAAAAGTTTTGGTTGGGAACATCGGACATTGGAAAATGGCCAGGTGGGTGATGCACGATCAAAATTCTCACATAAACGAGCTACGTGTAAAATCAGTCGTGAGAGTGTGGAACAAGCCTCATATTTCCAGTTAAAAGTGTTTTTTTTTTCACGTGTGTTTCTCACTATAGAAATTTGTTAGGACTTTGTTGAGATTTGCCGCAGCTCACGATTGCCGTTGCCATGCAGTTTGGTAAGGACGTATGGGAGAGCCGAGCGATTAGATAAGACGAATCTTAGGGCGTTAAAATTGATCACATTGGTATTGGGGAGCGACTGATCGGGAAGTTTTCCAAAAAGTTCCTTTTCTCACACAGATCACATAAAAAAAGTAAAACACTCGGTACCGTTTTTTTCGTTGTCCTGTTTTTTTTGTCATATCTGAAAGTGTAGCAACGTCGGATAAGAACGCACGGAGAACTACGGTAAATCAAAATTGCTATAATTCTTTAACAAGGTAGTGTGACAATCCCAAATTTTGGACATAGCCTTAGAACAAAGTCGGAATGCGTCAATGTTCCATCGCCATAGTAGCATTTCAGTGAGACTTCCGTACGTCCTTGAGGGGGGAGATACTGGGAGAAAATAGCTGATTTTCATTATTTTTTTAAGGGGTCTTTTCACTTTAGACGCTCAAAAAGGCTACTTTCGTGAATTTCTTGGATAGGTTTATATTATAGATATTGATATAAAAGTTATTACACTTAATAAATACACTTTCGAAATACATTTAAAAAAATTTATTTATGTCACTATTTATAGACGAAAATAGTAGTTAAGAAAATGTCCTAAAAAAATTATAGGTTTCCGCTGTTGATGAAATATCGAAGATGGATCATCCGAAACAAAAAAATCGAAAGGTTTTAGATTCAGTATGGTTATGGCTATAGCGCGTATCATACGATTTTTGATATACGCAAAAATAACAAAATGACGGACATTTTTCGAAAAAAAAACAAACAAAAAAACGTGTTTCTTCACCGTTTTTGGCAACAAAAAAAAGTCAACATTAAATTTTGTTTAAATCCTTGATAAGCGCTATTGCTATAGTTGTAATGAATATGCGGTTGAAATTTCATAAGGATCGGTTCAGTGGTTTCGAAGATTTTATCAACAAGTCGTCGAAAAACGTTGTTTTGCGGAAAAACGCGTTTAAAGTTTAGGTTGTATAAATTAATTGTCAAAATTATTATTTTTTATTTCGAAAGTGTATTTATTAAGTGTATCAACTTTTATATCAACATCTATAATGTAAACCTATGAAAAAAATCATGAAAATAGTATTTTTAGCATCTAAAGTGAGAAGACCCCTGAAAGGCGAGATTTTCTCAGTTTTGTTGAGACTTGGGTTATGTTTTATCACTAGTTTTGGGTGGGTTAATCTGAAAAAAAAAACCGCCGAAGATTTTTATCTTATTAACACTCATACGCAGAATATGAAGCAAGGAAAAGTGAGAAATGTTGAAAATCAATTAGTAATGGTACGCTTTGAAACGAAAAGAGAGAATTTTTCGAAAAAAATGGATACAACTGGCAAAAAAATACGTTTCTTTTTTAATTTTTGAAAACATTTAGGTTCATGTTTGAGACAATAAGGTTAGAAATGCTTAGATCAAATTTCATCAGAATCGGTCTATAAGTTTTTTAGCTATACGTCACGCCAGTTTTGAAAATGCAGATTAGAAGACTGCGTCATACCTCCGCCATTCTGAAAGATTAATCATTTTTTAAAATATCATGTAGCAGCCAAAAGTAGCAATAAAACATACCCTAAGCCTCAAAAATAGTGAAGAAATCTTTCCTTAAAAAAAATCATGAAAATTAGCAAATTTTTCCTCGTCTAAAGCTATCTCCCCCCTTAAGGGGCACCACTAGTGTGGCACTTTCAAAAAATCGATTTTTCTTGTTGCATTTTTCGATAGTCCGTACCTTCAAGTATACATTACTACTATACTGTACCTTATAATTTTATCGATTTATAAGAATGAAATCAGCGTTTTTCTCAAAACGACATTTTTCAAATTTGCTGCATTTAGTATTTGTTTCTACATACAGTGACTCTCCAGTTTTTTATTGGATCAACAATGTTAATTTGCCATGCAAAAAACCATCAGATTTTTAACCGTAATTTAGAACTCTTTTTTTTAAACTGCGGCGTTTTGTTGGATTTTAATTTTTTTCACAATCCTACGTCTCTGTGCAGGCAATACCTTCTAGATTAGCGGACTTTTCTTTATTTTTTTTTATTTTGGGCACTCTGAAGGCCGCAATGCAGCAGTGGGAGAAAATTTTTTTATACTCGGGGGGACGGCTCATAAGTCGCTGAAAATCGAATATTTTCATACAAAAAAATTACTGTATATACATAATGTATACACAAATATATCCTCGAAATTTCAAACCATTCGATGCAATACTTCTCTTTTAATAAATTCCCGAAAAACACGTTTTTTTGGGCAGTCACACTAGCGGTGCCCCTTAAGAACCAAATAAACATATTGTGACTATTATTTTTTCAACAATTGAAAGAAAAAACGAGAAAATATACCGAACATTTTTGTACACTGTTTGCCGTGAGATTTTTTATCTTAAATTTTTAATCTCCAGAAAGCATTTCCTCGGGATGTGTCTGTGTCTTTTTCTACTTCCGTCCTGCAAGTCCGACGAGGAAACTAATTCTACTGAGAGTTCAAACTGTTACCAAGACGAATGGGTGATTCGAATGGAGGGTGGAGTCCAGGTCGCGTCTCTTCTGGCTCTTCAGTCTGGATACAAAAATCTCGGCTTGGCAAGTATCAAAACGTACCCCACGTTAAAAATAATGCTATAAATCAAATTACGAGAAATCAAATTACCGCGGCTCCTGGCTGATAAAAAAAAATGTTTTCTCGTCCACCGCGACAGCGCGGCGAACAAATGTCAAATCTGTTCAACAAAATTCACGACGCATCCCGCCCAGTGTATGGACAAAAATAGTTTGCCCCCCCATGAGATGTTTTTTTAAGAGCAAAGACGAGAAACAATGAGTGTGCCCAAAGCGTAAGGCCGTTTGAGGACTTTTCCGTATTGCCTGAAATACGCGTCGCCTAAAAATAGGCGACACTTTTTTTTTACATCTGCCGAACCGGATTTTTAAGGGTTGAAACGCACTCTCAAGATAGGGGAGTTTATCGTTTTTCGTCGATAACGTTTTAACGGTGCAAGATGTGAAAAACATCAAATTGCAACAATCTTTATTTTTTCGTGTACTATACATTGGAGTGGATTCCGCAGATATAAAAAATACGTGTCGCCTATTTTTACCCATTCTACAAGCATGCCAAATTTCATTGAAATCGGAGAGATCGACCTCGAAACCTTTCCTTGTCAGTCTTCGATTCCAGGGCCACACATCACACCTTCTTGCTCAACGAGGTTATAATTATTCGAGGTTTGCGATTTTCGGGCACCCATTCGGGTTTTTTCAGGTACCCCGAATAATAATAATAAGTCTCAATAGACAACAGGCGGATAGGGCGCTTGAATAAGGTTGTGCGCGCCGTGGAGGTCAGGTAGGTCAGGTTACTCCGATTTCCGCGCCCCTCTATAAAGGCCCATAACTCGGGTAATTTTCGAATCGTTTAATGGCTCAAAAACGAAAATTTTCGGAAGAAAGTATACTTCCAAAAAACGCAATGAAAAAAATTGTTTTTCTTTCCATCCGTCACCCTAGACGACGGGCTTAAATCACCCTATTTCTATCAGCGACAAATCTTCAATCCTTGCTTCGGAAACGTCGCGCGGTCGAACTCTCCGATTTCGATTAAATTTGGCATGTTTTTAGAATGGGTACAAATAGGCGACACATATTTTTTTATATCTACGGAACCTGCTTTTCAAGGGGTAAAACGCACCCTCGAAAATAGGGGTGTTTTTCGTTCGAAATTTGTTGTCATTTGCATCGTTCTCATCTCCTATGTATAGTACACGGAAAATAAACATTGTTGCTATTTGAAATTTTTCATATCTCATACCGTTAAAACGTTATCGACGAAAAACACCCCTATTTTCGAGGGTGAGTTTCACCCCTTAAAAATCGGGTCCCGCAGATATTGAAAAAAATCGTGTCGCCTATTTTTTCCCATTCTACAAACATGCCAAATTTCGTCGAAATTGGAGAGTTCAACCTCACGACCTTAGTGGAAAAAAAACGAAAAGGACCGTCGCCGATGTTCGTGAAAAAAAGGAGGTCATCACCGAGCGACAATGAGAAAGCGCTTGCTCTATTATATTTTTCTCTCTCTTTTTTTTACTACAAATTCCATTCCAGTTCATCCGAGCTAATAATAAAGTTATCCCGGAGAACGCTTCGGAAAAGTGTGAGGGGGTGGCGAAATTCCCGGGTACAGGTCCACCCCTGCGCCTCTGCTGCTTTATCCTCCCGCGAGCCCACACGTGCACGAAGTCTCGATGAACTCCGCAAGAATATAACTCTGTCAACAGAGTCTGAGGGAGCTCGAGAATGTAAGGGGTGAAAACTGGCGAGGGTGAGGGGGATGGATCCGAAGTAGGGTATACGGAGCGAGGGATGGTTGGTGGCCAAGAGAGGTCAACGGGCAGGGAGAGATGCGATTAAAACTTGAACAACTTCTTAATAACTTAGTCACTTTGTAACGCCCAATGCCAGCTGAACTCTGGAATGGAACGGTGTGTAAGCCAGGGTGGCTCGTGGGCTATATCGTAACTATGTACACAATGTATATACGCCCGGAATTTATATATTTCGGCCGGCGGTAACTCCATAGGTGCAGGTCGTTGTATACACAAGTTGGCTGGAGGAGTAAAACTGTAACGTCCAATCGGTTCTCCCGTTGAATCATTTCCCCCACAATTGGAAAATTATCCACCCCGTCGCAACATGAAATAGATGCAATTTCATGTTAATTTTGAACGTCCTGCCATGAGCTTGCAACTGCATTGATGTTGCAAAGTGGAATGGAGCGTCAGACCCTCACGAGCAGACGAAGGAACATTGGACATACACTGCAAAAACTAGGCGTGTTTAACGTGTATTCAAAGTATGTAGGAGTAACACAACATAAAGGCTAGCGTTGCCATGTTGATTCTGCACACTTATGCATTTGGTAAAACGTTAGCTAAAGCATTTGGTAATGCGTTAAATGCGTTAAAATTGCACGCGTGAGTGTGCAATTTTTGCGCATTAAATGATTACACACTTTCGTAGCTGTCGCCATCAATAACACGCTTATTCGAACACACACAAAGCGTGTAGAATCAACATACAAGACGCATATTTACACAGTGTGGACTAAACAACACACGTTAATAGCAACATACGAGCAAAAATAACACGGGAAAAAGCAACCCGAAAGCAATCTGAAGATTTTTTAGGGAAATTTTTGGAAAGAGAAAAATTTACCCAAACAATCGTCAGATAATTGTTAATAACAAATGAGCTCTATGCAATATAAAAAAAATTCTACGTACTTCCATAGACAATGTATTTTCCAAGATATATTCAACATTTCAAGTGAATCGGTTAAAAATTGTCTGAGCTATGTTTCCGGCCAACTTAAAAAATGCAGTTTTGAGATAAACGCTGCACAGCCACCATTTTGAAATTAATCGCTTTAAAAAATGATTGTATACAGTCACTGATATGTATGATAAACACCTTTTTTGTAATCTCGATTTATTTTGTAGTTTTTGTGAAAAAAATCCCCAAAAGCCTCTTTTTCGGCCTCTAGAGTGGCCTAACCCTTAAGTGTGTTAATTGCGAGTTATTGATCATATGGTTTCAAAATCACCTTGGCTGCGGCATCATGTGACACTCATTAGTTGATTTAACATCGATTGATTAACCCGTTAATTGAAGACCACATTTGGTCTTAACTTTTTGTTTCCTTTATAGATCATGTTTGAGTTTGTCGAGTGGAAGAACCTGAATTTGGAATTTATTTTCCAAAACCTCGATAGCTGCATTCAATGTTTAGCGACGTATTTTTGTTTCGTGGCGATCATCGACAAGCAAAAAGCGGCCGTAATCGTGAAGCTGTATGAGAACCTAGCCCCTGCAAAGACAAGAAAAACAGTGACGCCTCTCATACACACTACGGAGTAATATATAAGTACTGTTGAGTTCAGTTCAATAAATGCATATATTTTGACGATAAAAAGCTTTTGTTATTCAATTTATTATTCCTACGCATCGCATACAGTACTGCAAAAATACGTGTTTTGGTTTTACACACTTTGAGTGTGTAAATGGCTGCAGACACTTTTTACACGTTATAACGTGTGTAAGAAAATAACAGACGTAAGTGTGTTGTTTGAACGCATTTATCCGTGTTATTTTTACACCGTTATTTTTCACACACGTTAAAACATGTAAAAAGTGTATATAGCCATTTACAAACATTTGTATGTAGCCAAGTATATATAGCCAAAAACAACACATTAGTTTTTGCAGTGTATCTTTGAGAGGGTATCTTTTATACCTTTAGGCGATGAAAAAATTGCCGATTTTCCTTTTTCTTTCTCAAAGAAACGGATTTCTTTACCGTTTTGGACACTCAGGGTATGTTCTATTACTACTTTTGGCTGTTACATGGTATTTTATTTATTTATTAATCTTCAAAAATGACGGAGGTGAGACACGGTCTTCTAAACAAGTTCGGGCGGACATTGTCAGATGGCGTGACACGTTGCGTCGGCAGGATTAACTTTAAAAAAACAACGAAGCTTTTTCTTTCATTAATACTCATACATAGAATATGAACCAAGAAAAAGTGAGAAATGTTAAAAATCGATGAAATGGCACGCTTTGAAACGAAAATACTGAACTTGCCGAAAAAAGACGACATTTTGCAATAAAAAAAAGAGTTTATTTTTGAATGTTTAAGAACATTTAGGGGCATGTTTTAGACAATAAGGTTAGAAAGATTTATACCAAATTTCATCAGGATCGGTCGATTAGTTTTTTAGCTATATCTCACGCCAGCTTTGAAAATGTAGTTAAATGCAGTTGATAAAAATACCATGTGACAGCCAAAAAGACTAATAAAACAAACCCCAAGTCTCAAAAATACTGGGAAAAACTTTCCTTTTAAAAAAAATCATGAAAACCAGCTAATTTTTTTGTCGCCTAAAGGCCCCCTTAAGTAATGATACTTACTAAGAAAAAAAAAAAAAAACAATAATGAAATTTGCCCTACATGTGTTTATCGAGTTGACGGTACACTGAATATTAATCAGTGTAACATCTCGACGGGTACGGGGCATTCAAAGTATGCAAAGGCATGCGTCATGTGATAATTCATCTACAAGGATGACAGGGGCTGTCATCCTGTTAACCGGGGCGGTCCGGCGAGAGAAATTCTCTATTTGAATCAACTATTGAATTTGACCTATCCGTTTTCAAAGGAACTTCGGTTTTATTTACTTCCATCAAAATATTTATCAAATCCTAAGGGATGGTTATAGTCGGAAAGTATTTATAATTTTTAATTTATTTTTCGTTCTTTCAAGTTTGATCAATCTTTTGATTGAGTATTTACACAGTCATAAAATTGTATCATATCGTATCGAAACTCTCAAGAGCAGGCACAGGAGCATTGGAAAAACTATTAATGATACTTGCCTAAAGAAATTCTTACACTCGAAAAAAGTAAGCATAGGAGCAGGAAATTAATATTCAAATCGGAAACTTAAAAAATTGAACGGAACTATTGCTTTTCAAAATTCACAATATGTCCGATTGAAATTCAAAATTCAAAATTCAAAATCCAAAGTTCGAAATTCAAAATCCACAATAAAAAATTCGAATCAAAATTCAAAATTCACAATAATGTGTTCAATCGAGAGGTTACCAAGAGACACAAAAATTCACGACACCCGATAAGCTGAGAGTCAAATAGCGTTGGTACAGCATACTGCCGTGCACACATCTATTCATGCACATACACACAACAACTGGAAGAGCGAACAGTAGACGTCAGAAAGATAATCCGATAAGAGTCAATATATTTTCAAGTGTTCGCCAAACATACCGGAAATAAGCTGGTGGAACATATGCCACTAGGGCCTGCCAAGGAAAGGTGTAACCCGTACCGTCGAGCATATCGCAATGACGTACGATGCAGATTCGCGTACACGCTATACAGAAAATCGATAATAACGCTTCAATGATTAAAAAAAGAGGCAAAAGTGGATCGATTTCGAAACGAAAGAGGCTCATATTTATTTGGCCCTCTCTTTCATACCAACGTTTTTTCCCCATCTAAGGGAGGGGGGAGGGGATTCCTACAGGCAAGGGAAAAATTGTTGATTTCCATTCAATTTGTAACAACTGAATTCAAGAAAAATTGGCTACTTGATTTTGATAACATTTTGTTACAGTTAAAGTAGTATTGTTGTCTAGAAATGTTTAAAGATCGTTTTTATTTTATTATTCTACAGACCTTTGTGGATACGTCTGTGGGAAAACCGTTTAAGGTGGGAGATACCTTTAGGCAAGGAAAAAATAGCTGATATCCATGATTTTTTTTAAAGAAAAGATTTCTCTAGCATTTTTGAGACTCGGGTATGTTTCATTACTACTTTTGGTTGTTGCATGGTATTTTTAAATTTATTAATCTTTGAAAATGGCGGAGGTATGGCGCGGTCTTTTAAAAGGGTTGCGGCGGACGTTGTGTCCCTACGACACGTAGCGTCGGCGAGATTAATCTGAAAAAAAAACAACGAAGATTTTTCTTTCATTAACACTCATACCCAGAATATGAACCAAGAAAATGGAATAAATTTTTTTAATTGATTAAATGGTACACTTTAAAACAAAAAGGTTGAATTTTCCATAGAAATGGCTATATTTTGCAATGAAAAAATATATATATATATTTTTTCAAAAACATTTCGGATCATGTATGATCATGTATCGGAACAGTACGGTTAGAAAGATTTATACCGAATTTTATCAGAATTGGTCGATTAGTTTTTTAGCCATACGTGACGCCAGTTTAAAAACGCGGGTAAGGTTCCGAAAACCCCTCCCCATCTGATCGAGCTGAAATTTTGCACCAACCTTTCTTTTAATATTTTAAGGAAACCCTTAAAGGGATTTTTGGCGACGCGCATTAGTTTTTGGGTTTGTTTGTTTTGGTTTGTTTGGGGTAGATTGGGTTTGTTTGGTTTTGGTTGGGTTTTTGTTTGGGCAAAATAGAGAGCGCGATAATATATATAGGTATGAAGGAAGACGTAGCAGATATATATCTATAGTCAGAGGGCGTTAAAAAAAACTTAAAAATTCAATATCTCAGAAACCATTGCGAGTCGCTAAAAATCCCGTCAGGGGTTGTTTTAAGATATTAAGAGGAAGATTTGTGCAAAATTTCAGCTCAATCAGGAGGAGGGGTGACCTTATCCGAAAATGCAGTTTAGAACACCGTGCCATACGTCCGCCATCTTTGAAGATGATTTTGTTTAAATACAAGAGTAAAAAATAGCGAAAAGTAGTAATAAAACATACCCTAAGTCTCAAAAATGTTGAAGAAATCTTTCTTTAAAAAAAAAATCATGAAAATTAGTGAATGTTTTCCTCGTCTAAAGGTAGCCCCCCACCCCCGTAACCCTCTTGCGACAAAGGAATCGTGTTGTCATTCGGTTTTTTAACGACCACCTTCACCAGCAAGCTCCAGTGCGAAAAAAGCAAAAAAGTGCAAAAGGGAAGAAAGAGAAAATCTGTTGCGAAAACAATTATCTTTTCTCTCGACGAGGAAGCGAAAGAAAGTAGACATGGACGTAAAACGGTGAGAAAAGAAAGGAAAAAGAATCGGGGAAAAAGATGAGCTTTCCTTTCGTCGCCGTATAGAAATCGCTTGGATTATGCTTCTGTCACGAAAAGCAGCTTTTGCGATGAATCTTAAAGCTTCAAGCGGATACGCACACACGCACCCGCGCATACACAAATATTCCCGTGCGTTCTTTGTCCAACTTCCGCTTTATAGTATAGTCGTGCGGTATATTAGAATCGAAAAAAATTAGAATAAGGCTAGTTCTTTTATACATGATTTTGTCGGTGCCGCGGGTGGTTAATCCACGTTTGCCTAAAATCGGGGTGCAGGGTTTTTTTAAGGGGATGAAAGGGGATAGGGGTGGATTAATGCGAAAACTACAACCCCCACGAGGTCGGCGCCGGGAAATAAAATGTTCAGAAAAATCCGGGCTTTATTTTTGTCCACAGCGCAGAAGTCGTGGACATTTATTTTGGGGGTTAAAAGTGGGATGAAATTTTGAAAAATTCTTTGTCATTCGATAACTCTTTAGGAAAAATTCATATTTACAATTTTTGTTCGGATGGGAACGTTGTAGCCCTTGAAACGACGCGTCGATCGAGTATTTGATTATCCCTCTCAAATAATATTTTAACCCACAAAAGAACTATTTGAATTTAAAAAAAAATGGTTTATTGAACAACTCAAAAACAATACGATTTTTCGGGGATGGTTTAAATGTACGAAATGCAGAGAATGATTTTCTCTATATTCTCGTTCCTATGGACCACCCTTGAATTTTGCTTTTTCTAACCCCTCTTAGGGGTTGAAAATTCAAAATGAAATTCTGGGGAAAATATTGACCGAAAATAGAGAGATACGAGTTTGGCGCTATGGACAAAAATGGAGCTGAGGGTTCAAGCTACAAATTCTTCCGCGGCGGCGAATTCGTGCGGTCAATAATTTTCCCAGAATGTCATTTTGAATTTTCAACCCCAACGAGAGGTTGGAAAATAAAAATTCAATGGTGGTCCATAGAAACGAAAATATAGAGAAAATAATTCCCCACATTCCGCAATTTGAACCATACCCGAAAAATCGATTGTTTTTGAGTTATTCAATAATCCATTTTTTTTTGTATTTTTACCATTTTTTCGGGGTTCAAGATATGTGGAGAGTGGTGATCAAATACTCGATCGACGCGTCTTTTCGAGCGCTGCAACGTTCCCATTTGAACCAAAAGTGTGCAAATGTTTCCTAAACAGTTATTGAATTAACACTGATTTTACAAAATTTCACCCCACTTCCCCCCAAAATGAACTTCCGCGACTTTGGTGCTGTGGACAAAACTAAAACCCGAATTTTTCTGCTCATTTTGTCTCGCGGCGCTGACTTTGTAGGGGTTGTAGTTTGGAATTAATCCACCTCCATCGTCTTTCATCCCCTTAAAAAAAACTATACCCCGATTTCTAGGCAAACTTGGATTTAGCACCTGCGGCACCTACAAAATCACCTGTCAAAAAACCAGCTTTTTACTCCTATTTTTTTCCGATGACAGGGGTATTTAAAGGGGAAGATACCTTTAGAAGACGAAAAAATTGGTGATTTCCATTATTTTCTGTTAAGGAAAGATTTGTTCACCATTTTTGGGCCTGTTTTATTCCGACTTTAATATTACTCCTACGTGGCGTCTGTTTTATTACTACTTCTCTCTCTCTCTCTCTCTCTCTCTCTCTCTCTCTCTCTCTCTCTCTCTCTCTCTCTCTCTCTCTCTCTCTCTCTCTCTCTCTCTCTCAACAGTTTCGTTAATTAAGGGGTCTTCTCACTTTAAACGCTATAAAAGGCTATTTTCATTAATTTTTTTGATATGTTTATATTATAGATATTGATATAAAAGTTTTTACACTTAATAAATACACTTTCGAAGTACATTAACATTTTTTTTAATATATTTATGTGACCCAAACAAACTTTAAACGCGTTTTTCTCGAAACAACCCGTGCGGAAAACTGATAGGGCATTCCTAATCAAAATAAGGGCCTTTCAGGGCTTTCCTAGTGCTTTCCCTAGTAGCGATTTCTACAATGGGCCTAGACTTGGCCATTATCGGGATAAACTTGTAGGGATTGCCACAATAGGCCCCGACTTGGCCATTATGGCGATAAACCTGTAGGGATTTCCACAAAAGGACCCGACTTGGCCATTACAGGGATAAACCTGTAGGGATTTCCACAATCGGCCCAGACTTGGCCAGTATAGGGATAAACAAGTAGAGATCTCCACAATAGGCCCAGATCTGACTATTATAGCGATAAACCAGTATATATAGCTCAGGCTACATGGTTGATGGTATTTAAGTTATTCAAATCGATTATATACATCGTTCGAATAATATTATCGAACGCAAATTGGGAAAAAGCTTAAGGGCAAATAAAAAATCAACGATGAACACAAATATGCAGACAAACATCAGACAGTAGTTATTTATCAAAGTAAAGAAACCTTTTACATAGATACAAACAATTACTCATGGTTTCACTCATACATGGAGTAATGCTAGCGCATAAGTGTGAACAGTCCCAACCGGTTTTCTCGACATTTTTATAGCAACTAATTTCCGCTCAATTGGTCTTTGTTTTGCAGATCTTTCCCTCAATGGAAATAGATTCTAGTGATTCAGTAGACCCATATATTTTTTTTATTTCTACCACACATCCATTCCTTAGAATGGATTATTTTTTGTATTAATTTTGTCATGGCAGTTTGTCATAAAGGTTCACATGCAAATACACAATCACATTCCTACGCGCGCACACATACATACACATGTACTCACGCCCACACCTATGCAAATGAACAATTACATAAAAACAAATACAGATATACCCTGACGCATTTAACATACACGCATATCCACTGATACGGATATTTTATGGCGCTGAAATGGGGGGGCGCGTTTTATAGCAACTAATTTCTGCTCAATTGGTCTTTGTTTTCCAGATCTTTCCCTCAATGGAAATAGATTCGAGTGATTCAGTAGACCCATATGTTTTTTTTTATTTCTACCACACATCCATTCCTTAGAATGGATTATTTTTTGTATTAATTTTGTCATGGCAGTTTGTCATAAAGGATCACATGCAAATACGCAATCACATTTCTACGCGCGCACTCATACATACACGTGTACTCACGCCCACACCTATGCACATGAACAATTACATAAAAACAAATACAGATATACCCTGACGCATTTAACATACACGTATATCCACTGATACGGATATTTTATGGCGCTGAAATGATAAGGCGCCGTTGAGGCATTTTCAGGGCGCTAACATGGTTTTGATGAGGCGCCATTGAGGCAACTTATAAGGCCCCGGTCGTTGCGCCTTTAATGGCCCTTGTTGACAAAGTGTGACCGGCCGCTAACGGCCCTCATGTGGCATCCAGATTAGGGCCCGAATAAAGTTAGGCGAATATTATTGGGGCCCGATCACAGCCCCAACTCAATTTCTGCACGGGAACGCTTTTTCAACGGCTCGTTGATAAAATCTTCGAAACTACTGAACCGATCCTTATGAAATTGTAACCACATATTCTTTATAAATATAGTTATAGCGCATATGAAGGATTTTTTTGAATTTTGATATTTACTTTTTTGCCAAAAACGGTTTAAAACCCGTTTTTTTCGCAAAATGTCTGCCATTTTGTTATTTTTGCATATATCAAAAATCGTATGATATGCGCTATTAAAATAGTGATAGCCATTAACATACTAAATCTAAAACCGTTTGATTTTTTCGTTGCGGATAATCCATCTCCGAGATTTCATCAACAGCGCAGACCTACAATTTTTTAGGACATTTTTTTAACTACCATTTTCGTAAATAGTGACTCATAAATAGTGACTTAAGTAAATGTAAAAAAAATTTTAATGTTTTTGGGAAGTGTATTTATTGAGTGCAACAACTTTTATATCAATATCTATAGTATAACCCGATGTAAAAAATGCATGAAAATGGCCTTTTTGAGCGTCTAAAGTGAGAATTCCCCTTAAGGGGTTAGTCCACTCTAGAGGCCCAAAAAAAGGCTTTATGGGGATTTTTTTTCAGAAACACCACAAAATAAATCGAGTTTACAAAAAAAGGTGTTTATCATAAATATCAGTGTCTGTATACAATAATTTTTTTGAAGCGATTAATTTTAAAATGGCGGCTGTGCAGCGTTTATCTCAAAATTGTTTTTTTTAAGCTGGCCGGAAACATAACTCAGACAATTTTCAACCGATTCACTTGAAATGTTGAATGTATCTTCAGAAATACATTGTCTATGGAAGTACGTAGGATTTTTTTTTATATTGCATAGTTAATTTGTTATTAACAATGATCTGCCGATTTTTTGGCAAATTTTTCACTCTTCAGAAAAGTCGTCAGATAATTGTTAATAACAAATGAACTATGCCATATAAAAAAATCTACGTACTTCCATAGACAATGTATTTTTCAACACATGTTCAACATTTCAAGTAAATCCGTTGAAAATTGTCTGAGTAATGTTTCCGGCCAACTTAAAAAATGCAGTTTTGAGATAAAGGCTGCACAGCCGCCATTTTGAAATTAATCGCTTCAAAAAAATTATTGTATACAGCCACTGATATGTATGATAAACACCCTTTTCGTAATCACGATTTATTTTGTAGTTTTTCAGGTTCGACTCTCGACCATATCCGAGTTATTTGTCGCATATGCAACCTACTAGAGCTTTGAGGACTTCGATTGTACTTCATAGGACATGGTACTTTGTGACCGCTTATTTATGGTACACTCACTATCCTATTAAAAATATGGTCTGCATCGTTGAACTTGCGAGCGCACAAAGGAAACCCTCTTTCGTAGCAAGGAACAAATTTTAATTGGTCAAAGCGTATAACGGTTACCTTGCTACCTTTCTTCTGCTCGTTTCCGCATTACGCGCGTCCGAGTTACCTCGTGCCGCCTTTAAACGACTACGCGCAAAGCCACTTCCTGAATCTAACACACATCAACGTAAAAATGTCGTGGACGCTGTAGATCTCAACCATTCTATTAAGGGGAGAGATACCTTTTGGCGAGAAAAAATTGCTCATTGTCATGATTTTTTTCAAAAGGAAAGATTTCTTCGCCATTTTTTAGGCTTAGGATACGTTTTATGACTACTTTTGACTGTCATGTGGTATTTTTTTTAAGCTGGCCACTCTATACAGGATGCCAAATTTTAGTCGATTTTCATGATTTTTTTTTAGGGTAAGGAATGTATATATCTTTTCAGGATAATAGGTACATTGTATGACATCATTCTTGTTTTCAAAAGGATTTTTGTTGGTTGAAAAAAGTTAAAAATGGCGGAGATATAACTAGCCGCCGTGAAACTGTGACAAAAAATATCAAATAACGATTTGATATTTTTTGTCTTACAATTTACAACTTACAACAAGAAAACAAATATCGAACAAAAATTTGATATTTTTTGTCTTACAATTAGGGTGATTTGGTACAGAATTGCAGAACTGTAGGATAAGAAATGTTCCCAATGAACATTTCTTAACCTACAATTGAAACCTACAATTTAAAAACTTATCAAAAGTCGAAAATCCCTGAGAATACTCCGAGACTAGCAATAAAGATAATGAGTAGGGTGAAATTGATCAATGATCAATGTTAGCCCGTCGGAACGATCAAAGACACCGCAACGAAACGGCTGTCGCCTATAAAATATGTTTTTGAGGTTATTCCGCACAACAAAGCATAATGGGGCAGTTTAATAAACATCTGAAAAGGTGACTGTTACCAAAAACATGTCATCGCAACATTCAACTTGTTATTTTGTAAGTTATTCGAGCACAAAGAGTAGTTTAAATACATTACTTACATTTTTTATATTTGTACTGTCACTTAAACCTGTTCGTTCGTGCTGCGTCTGACAAGCAACATTACTTTGGTGTCCTCCTCCGATTTTGTTGAAATTTTTTTATGTGGAAGATTAAAAAAACTAATAGACACGTATTTTTTTATCGGCGGAAAAACGGCTTCAAGGGGTGAAACGCACCCTCGAAAATAGGGGTGTTTTTCGTTTTTTGTCGATAACGTTATCGTTCTCATCTCCAATGTATAGTACACAAAAAAATAAACATTGTTGCAATTTGATTTTTTTAGATCTCGTACCGTTAAAACGTTATCGACGAAAAACGCAAAACATCCATATTTTTTGTGGGTGCGCTTCACCCATTAAAACCGTTTTTCCGTCTATAAAAAAAAATACGTATCTCTTAGTTTTCGATACTCGTCCACATAAAAAAGTTTCAACAAAATCGGAGGAGGACACCAAAGTGATGTTGCTTGTGAGTGATGACATAAAGAAACATTCAGGCTTGCCAACCGTAAAAAAAAACTTTCGGTCGCGTTCAGGAGCTCCGTAATTTGAATTTGAAAACAAAACAATGTTTTCACCAAAGTAACCCCAATCTACAGTAATTCTTTGGTGGAATAGTTATTCGATTTCGTCATCCGTCGAAGAATAAAAGTTCAAATATCTCAACCTTCGCTATTTTGGGTTGATAATTTTGTAATTTAAAAATCTTCGCCGCTCTACATTTCGACATTCGAAGTATGTGGCAAAATTTACGAATTGCATGAGAATTTGGAGCCGACTCCAGATTACTCGTGAAAATAATAGTAACTCTAAATTAATTCGCATTCAACTGCGTCTCGTCAGCAATGAGGGTGAATGGGGTGAAAAGAGAGACATTTATAGCGATCGTAGAGGTTTCGGCACATCCTCTTTCTCGTTCCATTCTTTCGTATACACAATCGTTCGAGGCTCATGTCGCCCGGGTCGTTACAATCAGACGTGGTCTCATCGTCGTTACGATTATCGTTACATCACGAGGCAACCAGACGTTTAAACGAGGAGGTTGAACAGCCTGCGAAAGTTCTCGCTTACCTTGTAATTTTCTCGCACTACCGTGCCAGCGTTTCTCGGACAACTAAATGTAGTCTTAAATCCGCGCTTCCAATGTTCAACCTTCCGACTGTTCATGCTTTCCATTCCAACTTTAATTACGTATATCGTATTGCATCGCGTGGATACTTCTAACGCTAATGAAGGGTACTGCCTTTTCAAACGAGTTCTTTTTCCGCAGATAACGTAAAAGGACAGGTTACGAGGTCGAACTCTCCGATTTCGATGAAATTTGGCGTGCTTTTAAAATGGGTAAAAATAGGCGACACGTGTTTTTTTTTATACCTGCGAAATCCGATTTTTAAGGGGTGAAACGGACCCTTAAAAATAGGGGTGTTTTTCGTCGATAACGTTATCGTTCTCATCAACAATGTATAGTACACGAAAAAATAAAGATTGTTGCAATTTGAATTTTTTTCATGTCTCGTACCGTTAAAACGTTACGACGAAAAATTAAAAACACCCCAATTTTTGAAGGTGCGTTTCAACCCTTAAAAATCGGGCTCCGCAGATATAAAAAAATACGTGTCGCCTATTTTTACCCATTCTATGAGCATGCCAAATTTCATTAAAATCGGAGAGATCGACCTCGCAACCTTCCCTTGTTAGTTAAAAAAAAAAAATGAGTACGTTTTCTAAATTGATACGCGACGAACGCAATCAATACTGAAAAACGACTTGGACTGACTAAATCCGTCATTGGGGGATGGCAACGAATTATTGGTTAATTCGATTAATTATCTAATTAGAGGCCCGAAAAAATTGCCACATTCCGAATTTCTTTTCTGGGAAACGGTTGTTGAAAAAGAAACGCATCTTGACTGACACCATTTTTTTGGGGGGATTGGGGTGGAGGGCAGTTTCTGTTTTTCCGCCCTTAGACCCTATGTCCTAAGTGTCACGTAATTGAGATGTAATTTTTTTCGTTTTCTTTTTAATACCCGAAATTTCGCGTTTGAATCGTCACAGCTTTTTTATTTGTGGTTGTAATAGCACGAAATAACTTTTGTTGTATTCTGAAATGTATGTTCATTATTAATAAATCATTATTTGACGCAATTGGTTTCAAGAAAGTGACTCTTGAGCTTCTAGTCTTGAAAATGTGTAAATGGATGAAAAATTTGAACTCCTAAATTCGTTATAAAAAAAAACTTATCCTCTTTATTTTGACCACATAATGAATTATTTCTATGACAGTAGCATACCGTTGGAAAGGGGATAAACTAGAGAACTTTTTTAAAACAAAGTTAAGTTAAAAATAGCTTTTAGTTTTTTTTTAAATAATAATTCGAGAAGTCGACCTTTTTCATACATTTACGCATTTTTAAGACTTTGGAAGCTCATTCATTTTCTTGAAACCAATTGTATCGAATAATGATTGATTTAAAATTAGCATACATTGCAGAATACAACAAAAGTTATTTGGTGATATTACAACGATAAACGAAAAAGTTGTGACGATTTAAAGGCGAAATTTCGGGTAATTTAAAAAAACGAAAACAACCATATCTTCATTGCCGCGACACTTAGGACATAGGGTCTAAGGGTGAAAAAAACTTCAGAAAACTGCAGAAAAACAACAAAAACATGGACGCATGCAGATGATGAAATTTTTTTCGTTACGTTTGACGGTGGACACTCTGCAGTTTAAACGATCTATCTGAAATCTTAAAACCAAACGGGTTATTGAAGTTAATAATAAATACGAGTCGTTGACGATCGTCGATTTTTTAAATATTTTTTTTTAACACCGTGGAGATGAATTGCAACTCGAGAATAAAAAATCTATGAAAAAAAGTCGTCATTTTTACTTAACTATTAAGAAATAAAGATCGATTTAAAAAAAAGTAAGATCGTCAACAACCTTTAAATGTCTCTCAGCGTATCTCTTGTAAATGTGGAAATAATCCATCAAGTAGTTCTCGAGATATCATGTCCACCGACTTTGAAACAGTGGTTCGAGAAAAACGCGTTCAAAGTTTGAAGTATGGTGCTGCTATCGCTAATATCAAATAAATTTGCAGGGAATATAGCTAAATGGTGATACTATCGAAAGGAAATATTTTTGGAAAATGCAATTTTTTCACCCACCTTGGTGGATGTAGCCCGTAGGGGTCTTCCCACATTAGACGCTGAGGAAATGGTATTTTCATGAATTTTTTTCATCGGTTTATATTATAGATATTGATATAAAAGTTGTTACACTTAATTAAATACACTTTCGAAAAACATTTAAAAATGTGTTTATTTATTGAAGTCACTATTTATAGACGAAAATTGTAGTTAAAAAATGTCCTAAAAACATTGTAGGTCTGTGCTGTTCATCAAATCTCGAAGATGGATCGTACGAAACAAAAAAATCAAACTGTTTTAGATTCAGTATGTTAACGGCTATAGCGCATATCATACGATTTTTTATATATGCAAAAATAACAAAATGGCGGGCATTTTTTTAAAGAAAAACGTGTTTTTGCCACCGTTTTTGGCAAAAAAAATAGTAAATATCAAATTTTAAATAAAAATCCTTGATATGTGCTATAGTTATAGTTGTAAAGAATATGTGGTTAAAATTTCATGAGGATCGGTTTTGTTGTTTCGAAAATTTTATGAACAAGCTGTCGAAAAACGTTGTTTCGAGAAAAAAGCGTTTAAAGTTCGTTTGAGTTAGATAAATAAAATTTAAAAAAAAAAACATTTTTTCCATGTATTTTGAAAGCGCATGCAAGTGTAACAACTTTTATACCAATATCTATGATATAAACCTATCAAAAAATTCATGAAATTAGCCTTTTTTAGCGTCTAAAGTATGAAGACCCCTTAAGAAATATTTATTTCATGAAACTCAATAATTTTAGCGTTCCCTCCCAATATTTCGTTAACTAGCGATGAACGCACAAATTCGTTAATCCGAATGATTTTGTCCGCGAAAAAAGCTGCGCGAAAGATTAACTTTGCATGCTCTTATTCATGTTTGATTTCTTTTAACCGTGTATTCAGTAGTGGCAGAAATGTATATGAACAAAAGGTACATATATCTCGGAACGTTTGGTCCCCAACAATTCCAATTGTCTAGCTTACCCGGTGAATAGCATCAGTGTTGGTAGCCACACGTAGAAACGCGCGCACGCTCTGTAGCGCTGCAATTGCAGCTGCAACCTGGGAATGCGACTGCATTGGGCAGCGATGTTTTTGGTTTTGTTGTGTGGCCCCGGAGGCCTGTGTGGCTCACCGCAATCCACGTAGCGCAATGCGTGGCCTTTCCCTCAGCCCATATTCCCTAGGACTCGTAATTATTTTGCATAATTAAGCTATACCTCGTGAGCCAACGTAAGGGAGTACAAAAAGCGGCTAGAGAATGGAATGACCGGAAGAAGGCAAAAAGACTCGAAGTCAGCGCGGATTAACTCTTCTTCCGTCTACCGGTTCAACAAAAGTGGGGCTCTTTTTGGAAATTTACGTTCTCACTCAACTTCCAGTATTCGGAGACTAGTGAACAATGATTAGAGTGGTTAAGACCTTAGGCCACTCTAGAGGCCGAAAAATAGGCTTTTTGGGGATTTTTTTTTCAGAAAAACTACAAGATAAATCGAGATTACAAAAAGGGTGTTTATCATACATATCAGTGACTGTATACTATAATTTTTTTAAAGCCATTAATTTCAAAATGGCGGCTGTGCAGCGTTTATCTCAAAACTGCATTTTTTAAGTTGGTCGGAAACATAACTCAGACAATTTTCAACCGATTCACTTGAAATCTTGAATATGTCTTGAAAAATACATTGTGTATGGAAGTACGTAGGATTTTTTTATATTGTATAGTTCATCTGTTATTAACAATTATCTGACGGTTTTTTAGACAAATTTACTACAATAACAAATGAACTACGCAATATTAAAAAAAAGTCCAACGTACTTCCATAGACGTAAGTAGGATTATTGAAAGGATATCTTGAAAAGTACATATCTTGAATATGTACTTTTCAAGATATCTTGAAAAGTACATATCTTGAATATATACTTTTCAAGAGATATTCAACATTTCAAGTGAATCGGTTGAAAATTGTCTAAGTTATGTTTCCGGCCAACTTAAAAAAATGCAGTTTCGAGATAAACGCTGCACAGCCGCCATTTTGAAATCAATCGCTTCATGAAAATGATTGTATACAGTCACTGATATGTATGATAAACACCCTTTTTTGTAATCTCGATTTATTTTTAGTTTTTCTGAGAAAAAAAATCCCTAAAAAGACAATTCTTTCGGCCTCTAGAGTGGCGTAACCCCTTAAGATCATTGCCCCCTCGGAATCCGTTCACTGCCTTCCACATCCGAACCATTACGATGATGCGAAGACAATTGAAATGTGGGACAAACATTTTTCCAAAGCTCCGACGTGAACGATCTTGATACTTGACATCCATCGGTGTCCCTTGAGCTTTATGCAATCTCAAACTGACGATGAATTGATGAAGTACCCTGAGAACTTGCTACTTGACCCCCTCAGGTAGCCAACATTAAAGCTGCAGAATTGTTGATTCCGTAGTTTTGCTGCTGTTTTACTGTTGATCAAGACACTTGCACAGGGTTTCCCGGAAAGCAATTTCTCCTCATTGATCCCTCTCTAGTCGGCAGATTCTCCTCTCTAGAATGAAAATACTAATTATTCTTATGCGGCGACTATAAACACCGAGTTTTTCGAACGGCTCGATTGCCAGTTAATAAAGTTGGCAGTACGGAAGTTCCAAGAAGAGCGGAGAAACAAACGCGCGTCCATCGAAATACCTGAGCGCAGTAAGGCGATACGATGCAGTATTTGAAGTATAATTTCAACGATAGCCTGCATAGCGACTGATTGATTCAACTGGAGGGAAAAGAGGACAACATTCCAGCCACGAAGGATACCCATTCGTGAGGCAGAATCGTTCAAAGCTGGAAAAAAGGAAACAGACATTAGCGGAAAGTTCTAGCGGACATAACAATCGTATAGACGTTAAGATTTTTTCATTGCAGACTGACAAGACACCCGTAGAGAGCTGAAGGCTGGAGATTACGACGGAGACAGTTGGGAATCCGATCAAAACAAATGGACTGCGAAAATACCTTTTCATCCCTCTACCGTGATTCTCTTTTCTTTTCAACAAATCTGTGCATTCTGGCATTGTAACACGCTTTCGCACCTTCGAGTCATTTCTACCCCGCCCTGGGCACTTGCCTAGCTCGATCGTTTCCCATTCTTCTTCTTCTCTGGCGTCGGCAACAACCCCTTCCACCCTTCATCCCTCGCCACACCGGTCCATTCTCGTTTTCCTCGTTCCATCCCTCCTCCATGGACCTGCCACGTACGAAGACACAATCTGAATACCGATAAGACGGATCGTCCGCTGATCGCCAAGCAATGACGCCAGCCCTTCCCCTCGTCTTCCTCTATCGTCGTTCAGGACGCAACCGACAGGGGGCGCTCAAAGTGCGAGCGAGCGTGCGCCCTGCTTCGACCGACTGTTTATTGTACGCCCACGTAGCTCTGTGCATAGATGTGCCGTTCTCTCGTTTCGTTTTCTGTAGGCGGCATTCAGTATCGAGACTTCTCTTAGTACCGAAGCATTCATGGAAACCATCAACCGATAGGAGTCTTCTCATTGTCACATGTCGCTTCCCGCATGCATTCGAAACCTCTTCCTGCAAACAACGATTCCCACGGGAGTGGGCTGCGCAGCGCTTCCGCGATAGTGTTCCATTATTTTACGCTCTTGGGGGTGATCCGAGGGTCGGACAGCGTCTTTGGAAAAGAAATGGGGATTCGCTGAATGATCGAGGAATAATTGAAGAACGAAACGTTCGTACGAATCAGCGTCATTCGTCTTACTCGTGGATTGCTCTTCCTTCGGTCTACTACCAATGCAGAGACGTTTGCAGGCTGCACTTATGGGATAACCAACGTGGCAGTAGGTTTTTCAAGCCCGACGAACTGCCATACCTATATCGATGATTAGCTTCAACGAGAACGTCAGGCATACGAAGACAGAGGGCATAATTCGAATGGAAATCATAGTGACCCAAGACATATCTCCGAAACATGCCATTAGTCCTGGATTTGCCAATAGACTGTATAAGCAGCTGCCTAAGAGCGGCAGACTAGGGGGCGGCGGATTTTAGAGGCACCTAAAAAGGCCTAGGTAAATACAAGTGATTAAGATAGGAGGGGCGGGATACGGATACAGAGGGCATAATTCTAATTACATGGAAATCATAGTGACCCAAGAGATGTGTCCGAAACATTCCATTAGGCCTGGATTTGCCAATAGGCCGTATAGGCAGCTGCCTAAGGGCGGCAGATTCAGGAGCCGGCGGATTTTAGAGGGACCTAAAAAGACTTAGGTAAATACAAGTGATTAAGATAGGAGGGGCGGCACAAAGTCAAGTGGCCTATACTTAAGAAAAGTATAAAGCCGGCACTGCATTCCATCACACGTTACATGGAGCTAAACCGCATTTGGAACAAATATTTGCTTGGGGAATCCTCCTATACTTTTCCTATCTTAATTTTGATAGAATTTTCCCCAAATCTGGGTTGCTGTAAAAAAAATTCCAAAATTGAAATCCTCCGATAGCGTCATCGAGCCAACAGAAACAGCATTCACTCTATTCCGACTAGCTTTGAGGTGCTGCACCGAGTATGATGCCAGTATGAAATCACACACTTGTATATGTAACACATATATTATGCAAGCGCGGTCTGCACTTATATTACACGGCACACAACACATATCCACAAGGGTGCCGTTCGCAACGACCCCGCGTACGAATCAACGAGTAGCTTGGCTCGTGTACGTCAGACAAATCTAGTCGCAAGCGGAACAACCCTCCTGTGCTCCATCTCGAAATAAATAAATATATATATATATATATATATATATATATATATATATATATATACATATATATATATATATATATATATATATATATATATATATATATATATATATATATATATATATATATATATATATATATATATATATATATATATATATACATATATATATATATACATATATGTGTGTGTGTGTGTAGCCGCCCGTCTATGCATGCGTGTGTTTATTCTCTCACCATACACGAATACAGCGTCCCCGTTAAACGTCTCGACTCGCAGCCCACTGGCCGGAGATCTGTCTGCTGACGCTGGTTCAACGTTCTATAGTACCGTTGAGACAACTCCGTGGGGTTAAAGTACATATACGGAGATCCGTGAGACAAAGTGCGGTTATTTCCGAGCGGGAATATACCTAGGTGTATAGTATATACAGTTTTATTTATATGTAAATATGTACCACACAGTATGAAGCTCACGATCCAATTGTAGCTATAGAAGAGAGATTATGATGACGGTTGACAGATTTGGACAAAGCTGGAGTGAAAAAATGTAGTATCGTCACACTCCGAGTGACGATGGATGTATCTATTGATTGCGCCAACTCCAATTGTCCAACTTTAAGGGAAGCGGAGCTTGGAAACAGCAACCAATCCACCAATTCATGTCCATAGAAGCAGAGCAAGGCTGTTAGTTGTCTTTTTCTAGCTCCGCTTACCTCTGCTTTGGTAGATGATGACTCTAAATATCGCATAAGTCTGCCATTTAGGTAGCTGTGTCCAATGCCGCATAGTCGTCGGTACTTACTATTTGGCATATTGAATGAGGGATGGTAAACTTTACTTTTGCTCTTTTGTCGTCACCTGGAGGTTAGCTGCTTTGGTGGAGAGGACCATCGTTTCGGTGTAACCAGGAGCAGGAACCAACAGAAGGGCTCAGTATGAATGAATAAAGAGGTAAATGCGGCGCGGAACCAACAAACGCGAATGAAAGTTGGGCGGACCAGACGGAACGTATTACCCTGCAGGTATATGAATGTACGTTAGCCACACAGAGTAGATGCGAAGCCGCTTTGTGGTGTGCTCTTCATCCGGCAAGTAGTCCCTTTTCTTTCGTTCTTTGTTAGCTTCGCATGCGCACGCCCCTTTGTCCGGGTCTCATGAAGCAGACCGGGCCAACTGGTCACCGATCCAACCGTATACCATATCCCAGAGATACCTTACAAAAATCATATGGTGTTCTTGCGACCGGCACGTGACCCTAGGAGATCGCACACGACGCCTCCCTCCATAATAATGATAATGTCATCCAATGAACTCGAAGCACGCTTGGAATGTGACTTTTGGGTAGTATATGAGGGACTATCCGGGTGATCATGCCACCGACTGACCTCTTGTGCTCTCCTGATACGAGCTTCCCCTCCCGGGAATCCAGAGATTGGGGCGTTGCGGCCCTTATTCCACTCGCAAACCCCCAAGCTCGCCTTATCCCCATTCTGTCTTAACGGGATGACGCCGTCAACCAAACATCGCTCTCGCAACGTTCCGCCAGCTGAGGGCTGGTTGTAACGAAGCTTCCTTCGAGTACCGGTTTTTATCATGTGCACACACTATGTTGAATGACCCTGCTCAACCTCAAATTGAAATGTATCTCGTTCAATATTCTCAAGGTATTGGGATTCGAGGACACATATCTGTGGCGCAAGGATGATCAACGACGACACAGGAAACGAGGAAATTTAAAATTCGACAAGAGCATCACTTTGCACCCTGAGGTATTCCGTTCTATTTCCAGTAACATGCTGCACCTATATCGCAGTTTTGCAAAGTCCTCTTGATCCACCGTTATCCATCCAATTTCCTGTAAACCCTACATATTCTTAAATCTTCTCCTTTCTTCGCAACCCTCCTAGATTTCACGGAAGTAGGGCGGGCACATGGAAAAAAGGCCGAAAATATACCATATTCAACGGAAAGTCTTTTTTCTTGCCATAACTTGATTCTCAAGAATCGCGACCCTTTACGATCGATTATTCACAAGGATTGAAATTTCTCTGGGGAATTGAAAATCTTGATTGAAGTTAAGTGGTTTAAAAAGAGTCATCGGTTTGGTGTGAATTTCATCAGAACTTTCGACTTCTGCAAAATGCATACCAAATCGCCACAATGATTTAGGTTCTCCGTATCAATAATTGGACCTTCCAATCATACACCCTTGATGTGGACAACGTGAATGCTATTCCACCAAAGACTAACAAGGAACATCCCTCAGGTGTCGTCCTTCGATTTTGTCGAAACGTATATATGTTATGAAGCATTGGAAACTAAGCGACACAATTCTTTTTATCGGCGGAAAAACTGTTTTGAGGGGTGAAACCAGCCCTCGAATAGGGGAGATTCACCCCTGAATAATTTTTTTTGCCATAACTCTCTAATGGATTTTTCATCACTCCGGATTAGAAGAATTTTCGTTTTTGTTTAATTGCGATCGGTCGACTGCTCGTGGGTGAAACTGCAATATTACCCCTTGAGATGCCTTTCTTCGAGGGCTGCTATCACCACGGGAAAACGTTTTTCCGCCGATGAAAAAAATATGTTTCGCTTAGTTTTCAATGCATCATGACATATATAAGTTTCAACAAAATCGAAGGACGACACCTGAGAGATGTTCCTTGTAAGCGAAATTCTTATGAGGGATTATCAAGAACATCCACTTGACAGATCCTCTGGGCAGACCAGCAGAGGACCTTCGAACGACACAAGCGAGATCATGTTATGATTAATTTGCCGGATTCGGAAAAACCTCTTGTACGAGAAAAACGTTTGTTCGAGGGTCCGGGATCCAATTTCGGGCTACCGTTGAGTCGAAAACGGATGCGAGGAGTGGACCAACAACCCGATATCTCAACGATGTTCAACGACGAGCTCTGGAACGAGGAGTGGTATTTGGTAAAGCTGAATTCCTCTTTTTGTTCCTCGGCTAAGTGATCGGAAAAATAAAACGGAAATAACATTGACGAGCACCACATTGGATTGGCTTACCGTGCGTCGGTAAAAAACGTCACGTGATGCTCATCTAAAAAGTTTATGCAAGCGCCATCTGTGGCAATGTAGCCAAACGATATGTTTCACCGAAACTTGCTCTGTTACCCTGTTATTCAAGCAAGATACACGAACCAACAAGGCACTTCCCAAGCTCGATCTGAACGTCCTTCCTGTTTATCGACTCGGGGTAACCGGACGAGGCGTGAGAGTTGCTGTACTGGATGATGGTCTAGAACACACCCACGAAGACCTTCGTTCCAACTATGTGCGTTTTAAGGGGGAAATACATTTAGGCGGGGAAAAAATCGTTGATATTCATAATTTGGTATTCGATTTTTTAATTTGTATTGCTATTTAAAAATGGTGGAGGTATGGCACGGTCCTCTCAACGGGTTGCGGCGGATGTTGTCAGACGGCGTGACAAGTGGCGTCGGCGCGATTGATTTAAAAAAAAAATCAACGAAGATTTTTCTTTCATTAACACTCATACGAAGAATATGAACCAAGAAAAAGTAAGACATTTTGCAAATCGATGGAATGGTACGCTTTGAAACCAAAAGATTAAATCTTCCGAAAGAAATGGCTCCATTTTGCGATAAAAAATACTTTTTATTTTTATTTTTAAATACATTTAGGTTCATGTTATAGACACTAAGGTTAGGAAGATTTATACCAAATTTCATCAGGATTGGTCGATTCGTTTTTTAGCTATCCGTCACGCCGGTTTTGAAAATGCAGTTTAGAAGACCGCGCCATGCCTCCGACATTTTAAAAGATGAATAAAAAATACCATGTCACAGCCAGAAGTAGTAATAAAACATACCTTACGTCTCGATAATGGTAAATAAATTTTTCCTCTAAAAAAAGAATCATGGAAATCAGCCAATTTTTTCCTCGCCGAAAGATATCTTAAACCCCCTTAAACGACTAACGGATCCTCGCAAGAATTGTTTTCATAACTTTGTCCACACCGCGTAAGGATACAAAATTAATAAATAACGCGTGTGACGTTACTCTGCTATACAGGATCCGGAAATAAGTTACGATGTCAATAATGCAGATGACGATCCGATTCCTCGTTACGAGTCAACAGGTATTATTTAAAGCGTTTATCTTTGAGATCAAATATTTTTGTTTAACATCCTGACTGACGAAACTCGGATTAATAGAATTTGTTAAAAATTTAATAATTCATAGTTTTTTTCGCAGAAACTGCAGTAATTGATTTTCACTCACGTCCAGAATGATTCATGGAAATCTAGAGAAGATAAATCATCCAAAACTTATCCTCGGAAAATTCTTGGAATTTTAGTTGTAAAAGAAGTTTTCTTCCGCAATGTCAACATACTAAAACAATGTTGTATTCCTACTCACGGTTCAAATTAAGTGCTCCAGAGTGAATTATAAATTAGAATAAATAACTTTTTCATGATTGTCTTTTTACGTATACCGAGATTTTTCCGGACTCTGGAATACAATGCCCCAATCTCCCGTTCCACATTTCGTCAGACGGACAACGTAGAACGATATAAAAGGATTAAGAAAATGTATTTGCCCAATTTTCTCTTTTGCAATGCGCTTTTTTAGTATTTCCAATTGAAAACATTATTTATATCAACATCTACGTATCGTACTTGTATTAAGGGGTTCGGCTACTGTGACGAGGCGAAAATCAGGGTTATTTAAAGGAAATAAGTATGAAGGGATAAGTGAGATGGTTGAAAAATCGTTAATACATTTATATGTATGTACATCGAAAAAATTGTGTACCAAATTTCATTAAAAAACATCAACAATTTAAAAAGTTTTAAACAATCTCGTGAAGGACCTTTGAACGTAAAGGGCTAAAAAGACCCACCGAAGATTTTTCTTTCATCAACACTCATACGCAGAATATGAACCAAGAAAAATTGAAAAATGTTAAAATCTATTGAAATGGTACGCTTTGATTTAAAACATTGAATTTTCTGAAAACATGGCTACATTATGCAATAAATTGTTTTATTTTCTTTATTTTTGAAAATATTTAGGTTCATGTTTTGTAAAATAAGGTTAGAAAGGTTTATACCAAATTTCATCCGTATCGGTCGATTAATTTTTTAGCTACACGTCACGCCAGTTTTGAAAATGCAGTTTGGAAGATCGTGCCTGACTTCCGCAATTTTCGAAGATTACTTTTTCAATACCATGTAACAGTTAAAAGTAGTAATGAAACATACCATAATTCCCAAAAATAGTGAAGAAATCTTTACGTTAAAAAAAAACAATCATGAAAATCAGCAATTTTTTTCCTCGCCTAAAGGTATCTCCACCCTTAGAGTTTTATGAGCTGTAATACCATTGTAATCATAAGTTTACCTTTAATCTACTATACCTGCACCACATGGTGGATCTTCCTTTTCAATTTGGATTGCGTCGAGCGACGAACGATTTTTTTTTTATTTCCACAGTAGCTTCACCTCTTAAAGCTATCAAATAAAAGAAATTTGTTTTCGTAGGATTATTTTGAAAGAACCAGATGGACGAATACTTTGTGTATATACAGGGTGTCCCTCTTATCTCTGCCACCCGAAATAACTCGGTAATTATATTACCCTTCACACCGTACAACTTTTGTATGGAACATTTTTTAGTGACGTCGATAATTGCCAAGTTATTTCGGGTGGCAGAGATAAGAGGGACACCCTGTATACAAGGTGTCCTGTTATAAATGAATAATCCCGCAACTGTCGATAGGTCAGATCATATCCTACTATATGCTGGAATTTCAGTTTAGTAAAAGTCGCACGTTTTTCGAGATTTTCGGCTTTATATTATTTCTTGAGAAAAACCATATTTCGTTTTTCGCATACAATTTCTACAAATGATATGAATCGACAATAACTAAGCACCATTTTTAAGTAAGTTGCACGGTATGATAAGATCTTTTTTCATAAAGTTTCCTTAACATTTAAGGTTAAAAAGAAGACTTTTCTGGATAAAACGAATAACCAAGAGTTTTTTTTCAAACCGGGTCTAAAAAAGTTATGATTTGTAGAAATGGCATGCAAAAAACTAAAAGCAGATTAATTTTGTCTCGAAAACCGTGGGACTTTTACTGAATTGAAATCCCAGGATATAGTAGGACATGATCTGACCTATCGACAGTTGCAGGATTATCCATTCATAACAGGACACAAGAGGTGTTAGGAAGGTCGATGGAAAGCCTTGAGGGGGTGATAGGTCGCCTCGTTCCTAACGAGGCGACCTATCTAACCTAGGTTACCTAAGTCTAAGAATTTCCAGTAGTCATGGTAAGTATGATTTTTGGACAATTTCCCAAAATTAGGTACTAACTTGTTTATAATGTTTAAACAGATAATAATGGATAACTAAAAACTTGTTTGCGTCTCAGCTTAAGGGGTTACGTGGGTTTCGAAGCCAAAAAAGGATATTTTCTCTATTCTTTAAAAAATATAATATATGAATTATTTTATCCCCAAGCACATAAAAGAGCAACATTTAAAAAATATTTTTAAATAAATTGATTAAAAAATTTGGGAAATTCAGCGAATGGGGCCTGGTTTCCGGAGACCCCTAAAAAAAGTGTCCTCGTGGTGGTCAGCATAACCCATGATAGCTTTATCTGAAATTAAAAAACATATTTTTTCTGTAAGTAGATAAGTATAGCTCGTGATTGAACGAAGGATTTAAAAAAAATTGATTTTCGAATTTTTTGCAGAGTTGTATGCAAAATAGTTCAATTTTTGGTACAATTTACACTACACATAGCCTTGTAAAATTAGCTGTAAAGAAGTGTGCAAAATTTTAATAAAATCGGTGCATTAGTCTCTGAGAAAGCGTGTCCACCAATTTCGAAAATAGTGTTTCGAGAAAAATGCGATTAACGTTTTAAGTAGAAATAAAACGAAGAATTTTTTTTTACCTTGCATAGAATCGTCGATTCCAGCTCCATAAAGCAAAGATCCTAGTGTAGCTGCGATGACCAGGGCATCGTTTGTTCCTGCCTAGATTTAAAAAAAATGTTAAACCCACTGCAAGGTCTTCTCACTTTAGATGCTAAAAAAGGCTATTTTCATACATTTCTTTATAGGTTTATATTATAGATATCGATATAAAAGTTGTTTGACTTAATAAATACATTTTCGAAATAGATTTTTTTAAATTACATTTCTTTGAGTCACGATTTATAGACGAAAATGATAGTTAAAAAATTGTAGGCTGCGCTGTTGATGAAATCTCGGAGATGGGTCATCCGAAATAAAAAAAATCAAACGGTTTTAGATTCAGTATGTTAATGGCTATAGCGCATATCATACGATTTTTGATATATGCAACAATAACAAAATGGCGGACATTTTTCGAAAAAACAAAAAAACGCGTTTTTCACCGTGTTTGGCAAAAAATAGTAAATATAAAAATTTTAATAATCCTTTATATGCACTTTACACTAGCTATAGTTGTACAGAATATGTGGTTGAAATTTCACAAGGATCGGTTTAGTCCTTTCGAAAATTTTATCAACAAGCCGTCGAGAAACGTTGTTTCCAGAAAAACGCGTTTAAAGTTTGTTTGGGTTATATAAATACATAAAAAATATTTTTTAAATGTATTTCGAAAGTGTTTTCATTAAGTGTGACAACTTTTATAACAGTATCTGTGATATAAACCTATCAAACAAAAACATGAAGATAGCCTTTTTAGCGTCTAAAGTGAGAAGAACCCTTAATGTGTTTTAATTTAATCGAAAAACACCAATACAATCATCTGTATCAACACAACTAAAAAATGGGACGTGTTGAATAATTCAAAACTTGTCAAAAAATAAAATTACCCCTTATGTTAATGCTATTAAAAAAAAATAGCATTAACATAAGAAGTAAACGAGTTAGTATCTAATTTTGGAAAATTTTCCAAAAATCATACTAACCGTGATAACTCAAAATCCTTAGACTTTGGAATAAGATAACCTAGGTCAGATATGTTCCTAACGAGGTGACCTATCATCCCCTTAAGGCCCCATTGACCTTCCTAACACCGTGTATGTGTGCGTGTATTTGTGCACATGTGTATTGTTACTCTCACCCTTTTCCTACATTTTCGAGAACGACATCTCCCAGGATTGTAATCAGAAGTAAAAACTTTCCAAGGGATGAACGGACATGGCACTAGATGCGCCGGTGAAATAGCAATGGAGGCGAACAACCAAAAATGCGGGGTGGGTGTTGCATTCGAGGCACGTATAGGTGGTATAAAGCTTCTGGATGGCATTGTAAACGATCGTGTCGAGGGTGAGGCACTTGGTTATAAGCAAGAGCTCGTCGATATTTACACGGCTTCCTGGGGACCAGCGGACGATGGAAAAAGTTTGGAATCACCGGGAAGACTCGCCACCGAGGCACTCAAGCGTGGAATCGCTGAGGTTGGTTCACTCTCATTTTTTTCTTTTTTCCATACCTTCTACTTTAATCTTACGATTCTTCATCCTTCGATCCAGGTTTTTTTTTCTCCTCTCCTTTTGTACTTACCGAATCACGGCATTGATATCGGGATTCGAGGAGATCTCACAAATCATTATGTGCTTTTGGAATTATTTTGAAACGCAGCAGCTTTACGAAATAAAAAAATATATACCGGGCGAGGAAAACAAAAGTTTCGGGGAGCTACTTAAGCGGGTCTGCATAAACTTGAAGCCCCCAAAACAAATCGATTTTCAGTCATTTTACACTCAATTAATGCATATCCTTGCCGGGTTTGAGTTTTTTAAATTGAAAAATATTGATACGGGAGAGCTAACATATATCGAAGACTTTTGTTCGAAAACGAAAAAAAAAGTAAACAACTGCTAAGACCTTGAAATTTTACGATTTCATCATCTACTTGATTTTATGACATACAACATCTTAATCATTATTCTACACATTACATTTGAATATTTGTATAATATTTGTATTAAGTTCCGAAAAGGACGTACCTCCGATTAATTTGAAAGTTTGTGTACTCGAGTATTTTTACTCGCTGATCATGAATATGATAGTTAAAAAACCAAAAATTTGATTTTCAATGTCATAACTCACAAAAACTGATTTGAAAAAAGTTTTTCTGCTTTATTTTAATAAATGTCGATCTTAGAGAAAAATGTTTCCCGCAAAAGTTGTAGCCTATAAAAAGATTGATCTTTTATGTTCTATACAAGTTTTGTCTAAAACCAATCTGTTTCGAGAAAATGGGATAATTTTCCAAAAAGTACATTTTCCTAAACTCCATTAGTTTCGATATTATCTACCTACGTACTTTGGCGCGGGAAGGTTGCACTTTGATCTTTAACACTATACGCAGACCTCAACAACGTACAAACCCAAACACACAACACAGCAAACAAATCCAAACACACAACACAACAAACAACCCCAATCAACACATAACAAACGAACCCAAAGAAACTCCAATCTTCCCGCGGTAAAGTGCGTAAGTAGATAATATCGAAACTAACGGAGTTTAGCAAAATGTACTTATTGAAGCATGATCCCATTTTTCTCGAAACAGAATGGTTTTAAACAAAAACTGTATAGAACATAAAAAATCAATATTTTTATAGGCTACAACTTTTGTAGGAAACATTTTTCTGTGAGATCAATATTTATTAAAATAAAACAGAAAAACTTTTTTAAATCAGTTTTTGTGAGTTTTGACATTGAAAACCAAATTTGCGGGTATTTTTTACTATCATATTCGTAATAAGCGAGTCAAAATACATGGATACACGAAATTCCAAATTAATCGGAGGTATGTCCTTTTCGGAACTACCCCCGAATATTTTGAGTTATGTTTTACAAAAAATGAGAAAAGTCATGGTTTTCAAAAAGGGGGGAAACCGAAGAAAGGCGTGTCGAGGGGTGGTTTTACAGATTCACCCACAAGCAGTCCACCGATCCGCATTTAAGAAAAACTAAGATTCTCCCAATATAAAGGGATGAAAAATTCACGACAAAAGTATTGAAGAAAAAATTAAACATAAAAAAAAATTAAAATTAATTAAGTTAACAAATTAACTATTTCTTATTAAAAATTAAAAAATAGTTTTCAATGCTTTATTACATACATGAATTTCAACCATATCGAAGGTGGACACTTAAGTGAAGTTCTTTGTCAGTAAGGTTTAGTTAATAACACATATATTTTTGTGTCGATTGTAGCTAACGCTCCAACCTCCTTAATTTTTTCTTTACCTGTGTTCATTTAAATAATTCATTGAGGCAGAACTCTCGAGAGTTGCCACGCTTCAGCATTGTTGCAAATTTCTATCTCTACTCTCATTCCTACCGAACAATTGACAACAAATTCCATCCGTACTTTTCACCCTTGCCCTTGCATTTTCACTCGCGAAAAAAGCTGCGGTTCCCAACGCAAACAGCCGTGCCGGGTTTCATTGAATTGTGGGTGAAAACCGAAGCTTTCGTCTCACTTGCAATATGACCCTCGCTTCAATTGAACTCGGCACTTTAACAAAGAGAGAGAAAAAAGGAACTCGTACTGTAATCCTTTCGCGAGTGAGGTCGCTGAAACGACGAGGTCGATGAAAAGCTCCCAAGGCCCAAGCAAAGGGTCGAGTGAGTGAAAAAAGCTCGCGGCCCTTTTGTTACCATCATCGAGTCGAAAGGCATTGTTTTGCCATCAGGGCAGGGACGGCAAGGGAAACATCTACGTGTGGGCATCCGGCAACGGTGGCTCGAAGCACGATGATTGCGGTTGCGACGGTTACGTGGGCAGTATTTACACAATCGCAGTGGGTTCGGCCAGCCAAACTGGCAAATTTCCCTGGTACGGTGAGCGATGCCCGGCAACATTGGCCACCACTTACAGCAGTGGAGCTTATCATGATCAGATGATAGTACGTTAACACCGTTCGTACACTTTATAAATTTTATACTATTTGCAAAAAAAACCATACGGTAAGTCCGGGGTAGTTGGCCACAGTTTTTTCGAGGATCCGTCGAAATAAAAGTACATACGTTTCTCAACTTATCTTCATTTGTAATTAAACTTTGAACATTTAACTTTAAGATAATTTACGAAATTAAAACAAACTTCTATCAGATCAACCTCAAAATTATTACTTGTTTAGAATCACGATTGGCTATCACACCCGGATACTCCGGGTGTGATGGCCATAGGAGTAGAGGTGAGATGGCCAATTACCCAGCATCATGCTCTTGGTTTTCTCTTTGGTTTTATGTTTTGATTCCTAATTGTTTTTCTTCCGGCCACATCTAGAACACACATAATCGAAATCAGTATAATTTTTGTGTGCGATCTCTAGTCCTATGGCCATCACGACCGGATACTCCGGGTCACAATTTTTTCGAGGATCCGTCGAAATAAAAGTACATATATTTCTTAACTGATCTTCATTTGTAATTAAACTTGAAACATTTAACTTTAAGATAATTAACGAAATGAAAACAAACTCCTATCAGATTTACCTTAAAAGTACCATTTTTTTAGAATCACGATTGGCAATCATACCCAGAGTATCCGGGTGTGATGGTCATCGGACTAGAGGCGACATATTGACGCTTCGTTCGTTTTGTGTGTGTGTGTCTTCCAGGCTACAACAGATTTGAGAAACAAGTGTACCACTCGTCATACCGGAACTTCTGCCTCGGCGCCATTAGCCGCCGGTATATTTGCTCTCGCCCTTCAAGTGAAGTAAGGAAGAAAAAACAGCGCAAAAAGCTCAATAAAGCCGACCGCATATACGTGTAAACGTATATAACGTTGACTTTACGAGCGAACTAAGATTACTTTTCATCTCCGAGAGCCACCCCGTTACAAGCTCGCTCTCGTGGGGACGGAGATTCGCTGTTCGACCTGGGCGAACGCCAGTGCAAATCCTTATACATATACAGGGTGTCCTGTAATTAATGGATAATCTTGCAACTTTTAATAGGTCAGATCATCGCCTACTATATGCTGTCATTGATGTTAGTTTTAAAAAAAAATCATCAGCTGTTGGTTTTCCGCATGCCATTTCTATGAATGATGTGAATCGACGATAAATTTATTTTTATACTTTAAATTTTCTTTCTTCAAAATTGTGATTTTTGTTTCTTCAAAACTTTGATTTTTTTTCAATATCATTTTTTTCTGCTCGAAATTTAATGAGTAGTTTATGCAAAATTGTGAGGAAAATAACGATTTTTTTCATCTCAATCTTTATCAATTGACGTTCTTTTTTTATTTTAAAATGCTCCTTAATTTTTTTGCCGGTTGTAGCAGAACGTAATCTGACCTATCGACAGATGCAGGGTTATCCATTCTTAACAAGACACCTTATATATATCACAAACGCGGTAGTTTCATTAATATTTTTTTGTTTTGCCTTTCGATGCCGCCGGCGCGATTTCTCGTGACTGTATACAACACCAAACGCGACCAACGCTGGCTCAACTCCGCTTTAGTTTCCAACCACTTTAACGAAACTTCGTTTAATTAAACCTAATTCATAAAACTCGATCTGTCACGCTGATAGCCACGTTTCTCCTTCTACCTTTTTCTGTAATTTTCCAACAAGCAAAGGGCTCACCTGGCGAGACGTTCAGCACCTGGTTGTCCAGACATCGGAGTACAGCCCTCTCAGGTGCGTATTCACATTTTGGTACTTTATTTTGACCTCGAAATCCAGTAGTTTTTTTTATGACTTTGCGTTGCAAAAATCGCTTCGTATTTTATTGAAGGGTGCGCAAAAACAAAACGTGGGTTCAAAAAATGGTCACCGGCTACAAGAATTTATTATGAAAGATGATATATCCAATGTGCATTTACCTTTATTAAGGGGTCTACTCACTTTAGACGCTAAAAAAGGCTATTTTCATGATTTTTTATAGGTTTATATTATAGATATTGATATAAAAGTTGTTACACTTAATAAATACACTTTCGAAATACATTTTAAAAAAAATATATGTATTTATGTAACCCAAACAAACATTGAACGCGTTTTTATCGAAACAACATTTTTCGACGACTTGTTGATAAAATCTTCGAAACTACTGAACCGATCCTTATGGAATTTCAACCACATATTCTTTACAACTATAGCTGTGGCGCGTATCAAGGATTTTTTTAAATTTTGATATTTACTATTTCTTTGCCAAGAGCGTTTTTTTTTGTTTTTCGAAAAAATGTCCGACATTTTGTTATTTTTGCATATATCAAAAATCGTATGATATGCGCTGTACCCATTAACATACTGAATCTAAAACCGTTTGATTTTTTCGTTTCGGATGATCCACCTCCGAGATTTCATCAACAGCGCAGACCTACAATTTTGTTAGGCCATTTATTTTACTACAATTTTTGTCTATAAATAGTGACTTAAATAAGTATAATTTTTTTTAAATGCGTTTCGAAAGTGTATTGATTAAGTTCAACAACTTTTATATCAATATCTATAATATAAATCTCTCAAAAAAATTCATGAAAATAGCCTTTTTTAGCGTCTAAAGTGAGAAGACCCCTTAAGCAATTCTCTGCGACATACGGGTACCATAATCGAAAATATAGGAATTCAGGATTTTTTTCATGTTTTGTTACTACTTTTCTCTTTAACATGGTACTTTTTTATCTTTAAAATTTGCAGTGAAATTTTTATTTTCTTTTCAAGAACATTTAGGGTCTCGTTTTAGAGAATAAGGTTATAAAGATTTCTACCAATTGTCAACAGAATCAGTCGATTAGTTTTCTAGCTATACGTCACGCCAGATTTGACAATACAGTTTAGAAGACCGGTTCAATTTTCCACCATTTTTGAAGATTTATAAAAAAAAGTAGTAATAAATCATATCCTAAGTCTCAAAAATGGGCAAGAAATCTTTCCTCTTTAAACCATCATGAAAATCAGCAAATTTGTCCTCGCCTAAAGGTGTCCTCCGTAACGATAGTTTCTTACTGTTTGTGAAAATTCCCTTTTCACGTATTCAAATGACGAGGAAGATCACGTGCGTCTCAGTTTTTAGACACGGGAAAGCAAATGTGAATTTTTATATTGAAATATTCATTTTCTCAACACATATCTCTTACTTCTTCAACTCGCTGCTTTTTCAAGGATTTTATTTTGGCCCAACGTAAACCACTCTTTTCCACTCTTGGTGCATCTTCAATGTCTCTTGGTTAAAAACAGGCAAGGAAAGGCACATTTAACGCGTGTGTGTGTGTGTGTGTGTACACGTCAAACTTTACAGCACCCATCTGTTGAGATAAGGGCAAGATCTAGGTCACAAACCTTCAATCACGAAAATTTTAATTCGCGTAAATCGAGGTCGAAAACGAAGTAGAGGATGAAAATTGAGTGTATCTTGCATGTAACGAAAGAACTCACAACAAGCTAGTAATCAAAATGAGAATTGCATTTAACGAACTATAAGGCATAAACAAGGAGCGTGGTGAAGTCCATTTCTCTCAACAAATTCGGAATACGAAAGTAACATGTTAATAAACAAGTTGCACTTTAATATTCTTGTGTTTCAACAATGCATGATAATTATCATTGAAATGCGATCGAAAGCGATAATTCCATCAAGTTTAACTCTTAACAGTCATCCGGGGTTGAATCAACACCAGCCGTTTTTCGACCTTACAGAATTTTTTTTCGACATTTTTTTTATATTGAAAATGACACGACTTGAAAATTATCGGCATGGTCTTACACACAAGGGGTGAAAATGCATTGCAGTATTTTTTTTCAATTAAAAATTATTTATGACCCTTCAAAGTTAGCGGGGTTGATTACACCCCCAACGGCACAATCTGGAGGTGTGACTGACAAGGAGGTTGAAGTTGATTTTTTCAATTAACCTAAAAAAATGCATGCGACGTACAGAATTTATTCGATAGATGCTAATATTTATAATATGTATAATCAAAGAGCAAAATTATGCATTTTTATTGTAGCGTAAATTCTTAACATCGAATTTACCCACACATAAACCCTCAACCTCGAGCCACAAAATGTCGTAATAATTTTCCCCTTTTTGTTTTCCCTTTCGGGATGGACGCCAGGCGCGTAACGCACCAGAGAAAATTCGACGAGGTTGATTACCTGACGGCTAGCTGAAGCTTTCGTAAACCGGAGAGGGGCTGGGTGAAATTAACGTCGGTATCCGGAGGAAACAAAACAAAAAAATAAAGTTCAACTCAAATTCGAGATATCCAGGAACCAAAATCTACTACTTTTATTTAAATAATGAAACTCAGCTAAGAGAGGAGAAACCGAAGATCTCGGAGGAAACCTCTCGTCCCGTGAACCAATGAAATTTAACAATAATTTTCTTAAACAATTTTCCCACACTCGGGATCTCGCTCTGGCTCTCACGAGCTCGTACCACCACACACGCACATTAACGCGTCGCACAGTGGGGCAGAATCCAAAAAAGCTGGCCAAAATTCGGAAAGTGTCCAAAATGATCTCCAATTCTCTTCTCGGGGGTTTTCGGGGTCGCTGAATACGAATCTGTTATCAGAATTACGATTTTCAAAATGGCGGACCCAAAATGGCGGACATAATTCAACCAATTAGTCAAATAATTCAGTAAAAAATACCCAATCATATTTCTTAAGGGTTTTTGGGATCGCTGATTACGAATTTGTTATAGGAATGTTAATTTTCAAAATAGCAGACGCGATATATAGACGATTCCACAAAAAATTTTAATTTTTAAATATTTTTTAATAGAAAATGTTTCATAATATTTTTAGGTTTAAATGAGTAGAAAATCTCTTGAGCCATGTTTTTATTTTTGAACAATTTCTTGAGTACAAAATTTGCAATAAATCAAATATCTGTTATTTACTTCTAGTAACAAAAATCTTGTATGTCATCTTCAATGTTGGAATCATTCGATTCGGATTCTGATGTTGACCCACTTGTATCCAAATCGGAATCGTTCCTCATCTCTTGTCTGGTGACTTCAGGTTGTTTTAACATTTCTATAGCTTCTTTATGTAAAGATTTCGCCGGTCTCTGGGGCAATTTCCTGATGCTTGAGAGAAATGGATCTGATGATACTAAGAGCCTATAGAAAATGTCTCTCATATTCGATTCTCGAGAGCATTTTCTTGAATGATGTAACCTATAGTTCTTTATGTCCTTATTGCGTGACTCTTGGGCCTCTTCAGAAAGTTGTCCGATCGGTAAAAGGGCATATTTTACAATTTCTGCTCCGTGCATCAACACTTTGTGCACAGATGTTGGCATGTAATACCATGGATATAAAGCAACGAATAAACGGGCAGTATTTACACAATAGTCTTTGAATTTTTCTTCGTCTATATCATACCCGCTCGAAATTGCCTGCAAAATAACATGAAATCGGTGAATTAAATTTTCATCGACTCCTGTTATTTCAGCAGATATATTAGCATTTTCGAAAAAGCGGCGGGCGGTATTTCCATCGTTTGAGCTGCCATATCCTGGCTTTGGTCGATCAACGATAAGTCCCAGTGTTGTCTTAAATTGAGTCTGTATGTCGTCCTTGCGTACTTTCACAATCTTTTTCACTTCCTCTTCACGAGCTTGCCACTTTTGAGTTGTGAGCTTATACGACAAATGCAAACAGCACTCGAAAAAACGAATCCACGCATGTAATGTAGATATGCCAAATCTTAAATTATCTGTAGTAATGTCCATTTTTATAATTTTGTCGACGTTATTAAAATCTTTAGAGGTGGCTTTGCACAGGAAGCAGCGTTGTGCAGAAGTGGTACCGGTTGCAGCGTTACAGACTTTGCCGTCTATCATCGTAAACGACATACAATAGGTTACTGAAATTGATTTTTCATTTTGTTCAGTAGTGTATGGTGCAAGACCCGCAATCTGCTGTTCAATGTCGGTAACTTCTTTCAATGTTGATTGTACATCTTCATGTACAAACTGCAATCGTATTGGTCTGCAGAATCGAGGAGATGAAGGTCTAGGATTTTTCCACACAATAGTTCCTTCATCCGTCTCGTGATTGTTGTAGATTAATTGCAAAGGTACCAGAGAAGTATAACAAATGCTTTCATCAGATTTTCCAGCCTCATCAAATTTTTGCTTATAAACACTTTGACCGCTGCTTCCATCACATCCCCATTTACAGTGAAGTACTAATTTTTGCAGAATTTCAGAATTTAGAGTATCGATGACATCAGCCTGAAGTTGTATAATTCTGTATGTGGTATGATCAAGTAAAGCCTGTAGTTTAATTTGTGCGCACGACTCAGTAATATTCATATACACAACTGATGGATAACAACGATTTTTTGCTTTTTCTACTTCATGGTATGATGGGTATAATTTGCATTTACGTGCTCTAGCTGCATTTCTTGATAGCTGATAAGAGCGCTTTGATTCTCCTTTCTCGATCATCAAAGAAAGTGGTTCGTCTGGGGTTAAAGGTATCTCATTTTTTGACCGAACAGCAGCTATATATTTTGAGGCTCTTGTTGGGCTGGTTAATGTGACATCTTTAAGAACTTGAGCAGCATCCACTTGACCAGAAGTCCTTAAACTCATTTGAGCAGCATACGTCAATTCTTCTGTAGATGAAGTAGAACGTATTTCTTCAGTCTTTCGCCTCTTAGATCTATCGCTGGATGAAGCAAAGGATTTCGAAGGTCGTCCAGATGTTCCTTTTTCATCATTGTTCACAATCTTCTCAGATGTTGATGTTGTGCATTCAGTATCGGATAATGTTGAAAAACATACGGTGCCATTCAACCATTCTTCATTATTTTTTAGAAACTTTTCTTGGCCTCTATTTGCTGCTTTCCATCTGGATCGAAAATTTGCAAATAACAGTCCTAATGACTTTTCATCCTCGTCTACTTGTATCACATGTTCTGTTTTCTTGAAAATTGCATCTTTCAAAACTCCAATAACGAATTTCTGTTCGTTTTTTAAACTGTCTTTCACCATGAAAAAAACATCTCTTCTTGATAATTCCATATTTGAAGATTGGGAAGACTCTGTAAAATACCAATATAAACATGTACAAAATTGAATGACATTATTTTGAAATCATTTTATACTTAACAAAACTATATACGGTGTTCTGACTAGAAATGTACAAAAATAATTTATTACTACTAAAAATGATTTTATATTTATAAAGAAAACGAATATTTATGATATAAATGATTAACAAATATATTTACATACATTCTGCACGAAAAAAAACCGAAATTACATGAAATCTGTCTTTACGAGAATCACCTCTGTGTCAGTATACAACAGGTATAATAAAGCCTGAACAGCAGGCGGGCTCCTTTTCATACATGGCTGCTCTAGGAGCCCCTCGTCAGTCCTTGCCGAATCGCCGTCTACACTACGTATACACTATGTACGTATACACTAATACACCTTTACTGCCGAAAACCGTTACGCCGTACAAACATGGGGGAAACACAGTTCTAGCTACTGAGAGTTCTTGCAGGAATATTTGATAAAATGTTGAGATTTTCGTAAAGCGTACATTTAGAATAATAAATTACTGTATTAAAATTTAAATGATCTATGAATATTAATCAATAAATGAACATACTACAAATGGAATTGATAAATAAATATTAATCTATGTTAATAGACAGAAAATATACCAACGCGCTGTAACGTAATAATCAATGGATTACATTCATACGTCCGTTAATGTCGCGCCACGTATTTCTCCCTAAAAATTAGTCTAACTATTCGTTGAGCACTCCTGAGCAGCCAGTTTTTTAGTATATTATATTTAGTACTGTACACTATCAGTTTCTTGTTGAAACAAGGTCGAGACTCGCGAAGACATTTTTAAAACTACTTTAGAAAATCGATTTTCGAAAAAAAATGTATAATTTTTTATGTTTACTTGTTGCAAAATTTAGATATTTCAAACATAAAATAAGCAATAACTGTGCATAATTATATTTTCTGCATACCTTCAGAAAGTTTTTCCATTTTGCAGAATTAAAATTGAGACAGTTTCGTCCGTTTCACAGCACTTCGAAACAGGCAAGAATTTTTCGACGCGTACGCTTGTTTAATGCGTACCGAACGGCGGCTGAATGTCGACTGATGTCGAGGCGACCCTAGAGCAGGTATAAACCTGCCCGGTCCGGAATTTCGTCCTAGGACTATCAGTAAACAAGATCTGAACATATATAGACGAATATATACTACTCAAAAATTTGACTTTTGGCCAGCTTTTTGGGATTCTGCCCCACTGTGCGTCGCGGGAAGGCTCTCGATCGCGAGCTTTGCAACAAACATATTCCCGGAGAAAGAAGATCATCCAAAACTTCGACTTAGCAATCCGGTATCAACCCAAACCGGTCTATCTAGCGAATACATACACTCGCTCTCTCACTCACATGCACGATAGCCTCCCGCGTACGACGGTAACGAAAGGCAACTTCCCGTGGGTTTTAGCCCCAAGGCGCGTTCACGGGAATAGTAAAATAATCAAGAATATAATTTTGAAAAAGATTATCGCGGCCACGGCTTACGGCCGTTCGCGAGAAAGACGAGCATGTCTCGCGGCTCTACACACGACAATACAATTTTCGTCGACCTCAAAGAAATGGCCACCCTTCTTCGGGAACCGCCGAACCCGGAGCACGCGACAAAATATAATTTGTATTCTCACGCCGGTAACTCGGACGCGAAGAATAACTACACGAAAACCTACGAACAAAATACGCGAACTACCGATCTCAATTTAGTCCCTCGGACGAAAGAGCTCATCGACGTTTCAAGATGTGCTCTCCAGACGAACCAGGTGTTCGGCTCGTGAATTTTCACCGCGCGGTATCGGGAATATCGATCGACGATCCAGCTCGCTCCAAAACTCAACGAAAAGTGCCCCGAGTAACGTGTCTCTCACGCTCTCGTTAGCGACACCCCACCTAATCGTGACGATTTCAGAAATTCGCGAACGCTCGGCCCTTTACGGCATTTGAATATTTCTCGCACTGTCTCTCGCAACGTCGTAGCGTTGAGCGATGCGCAAAAACGAGAAAGGTGACGCGGTCTCTCAGCGGCACTCAGTCCCCGCGTTCGAGAACCTACGATGGCAATTTTCTTCCACAGCTCGAAATGACTCGAGAGCTGCATCTTGAAAGGCGGCGACGCTGGGAAATGTTCCTTTTCCTCGATGTTGTTTTCGTCCAGTCGCGATAGGTTTCGGGGTAGAGGCTCCTTGTGCATGATTTCTGTCGCGCAGGAGAATCCCTGCCGACGTCTCTCCGTTAACGCGCGATGCCGAGGATCGCCGACGACGATGCTTCACTCGCTGTCCAACGTCAGTGGCTCTCTCTTTCTCTCTCTCCCTCTCTCGCCCGAGGCGCGGAATATGAAATAAATTTTCATAAAATAATTTAAACATAATCCTAGTAATTATTAGCTGGCCCTGAGGAATCGCCTTGCGAGTGCTGGAGCGAGCTGAAAGTAACGGGCTCGAATTTTGCCACGTTACATTATATTTTTATTGCGTAAATAAGAAAAACGTTTGTTTTACTACCAACTTGAAAAAACATTGTCGATGATTATTATGGAAAAAACTGCGTCAGCGAATGATTTATACAACTCAGAATGAAATTTGGAGTCATTTATAATTATGCCTATTTATATTTGTCTTGAGATTATTTATTATTACCATTAATCAATATCAAGTCTCGCCGAAATACGGCATCTTCGCAGACATTGAGGCTGGCAGCAAGGCTCTTCATTCGCCAGCCAAGATTCGTAAAATTTCATCAAACCTTGTTGGTTCACTATTGAATATATATATATGGTTTACGATGGACAAAATAGGTTTTTTTCTCTAAATGTTTAAAGAGGTTTGGTTTGTGTTAATCTGTTGTTAAAATTGAGTTATCTTGATGCTAAATAGCCAAAAAAAAATGACACCACCAGTCTGCCTCATCTAACCGCACGTAAAATTGCATAAATTAAACTATTTTTTATCTCGGGGGTTTTGTGTTGACAATTTTTGAAAAATTCGTAAAGACTCAGTACAGTCTAGACAATAACATATATATTTGTTTAATTCAATCTTGGTTTGTAGCTAATGCTCCAACCACCTGAATCACTGCTCCATTTACTTGCTACGGATATCTGACAAATAAAAGTTACATCCTTATTGGTTATTTGTTATTCTGTTATTGTGCTAGATAATAATGTAATATATCGTGGTCACGTTTAAAATATAAATTGTACAGAGACAATCCGGGCTGGTTTAAAAATTCCGCGGGCTACTGGTTCAATCCACGATTCGGTTTCGGACTCTTGAACGCCCACGCTTTGGTCGTAGCAGCACAAAACTGGACCAGCGTTCCCGAGGGCAAGCTTTGCAGGATTAAACCGTTGCCTATGTGAGTGCAGACATGTGCCACGTAGTCTCGTAACTGTAGATCCAAAAATGTACATACGAACAGATTTTTAAAGTTGGCCTCCATTGGAATATTATATTTCCCACATACATACATTTTCCATAGCAATGATTTGAGCTAAAACATGCGTAACGAATATTGATAACAATAAATTGTTTATATTGCGTAATACACTTAAAATACTCCATTATTAATATTGTTATCATTATAAAATATTATATTATACAATTATAAAATCATAATATATAAAATTGTAACTATGTAGTATAATTTTCTAGAATTTATAACTTTATAATAATTTTATAATTTATAAAATTATTATAAAGTTATAATTTGAAAATATGGAATATTATAGTTTAAAAATATTATTATTATAATATTAAAGTAATAATAATAATAATGATACTACTAAATACAATAATGAGAGTGTTGCTATAAAATATATTTAGCAACACTCTCATTATTGTATTTAGTAGTATCAATATTATTATTACACTGATATTGTAAGAAATTATAATAATCGTAATGATACTACGAAGTATAGCAATAACAGTAAAAATAATAACCGAATAATTTATTCCTCCGAGCGGTAAAAATTGCAGTTGTATTTTTTATTTGTGATTTCTTTCTTTGATATCAGAGTTAATAGAAGTCTCGTGTATGGAAATGTAAGAATCGTGAAATTCAACGTCGATGGATGTCAGGGAGAAAAGGACGCGGGACTTTTCTTTTTGGAGCATGTACAAATAGAAACGAGCATCAAGTATACGCGCCGTGGTGCGCTCCAAATGCACCTGACGTCACCTTCAGGTACGTTGTTCCGTGTCTCTCTAGAGTTACCCGCGTTTTCTTCGCTCATTTCCCGCGCAAGAGACACGAAACGAAATAAAACAGTGTCTCTGTTCTACTTCTTTTTTCTCTTTGAGACGTTTACCCTGTTCAATTACGACCTGTACGCATCGGAAAATGATTTAAAAAATTATTTAAATCGTTGGATCATTTGGGGCCTCCCTTAAATTTTTTTAGCTATTAAGATTTTTTGCAGGAAAGATTTCTTTACCATTTTTTAGATTTAGGGTTCCTTTCATTACTACTTTTGGCTGTTAGATAGTGTTTTTTTAATTTAAAAAATAGCGGAGGTCTAGCACGGTCTTCTAAACGGGTCGTTTTTCTTTCATTAACACTCATCCGCCGAATATGAACCAAAAAAGTGAAATTTTTTTTAATTCGACGAAATGGTACACTGTGCAACAAAAAAAATTGAAATTTTCGAAAAAAACGCCACGATTTGCAATGAAAATATACTTTTTTTTCAAAAACATTTAGTCATGTTTTAGAAAAAAAGGTTAAAAAAGCTAAAAATATACATCAGACGAATTAATTATGAAAAGCTCGAAAGTACGAAAGTTGATCGACTTACGTGTAACTTGTTCAAATTGAATTTCAAATAATGTTGTTAAGGATTTTAAATGTGAAAAGACATAAATTGAATGATTTTTAATTTCTTTTCCGCTCAGTCGAATCGTCGTCCGAGATTGCAATTTGAACGAATGAAAAAAAGAACGAGACTAGAAAAGCACTCTATTTCCTTTCGTTCGAGAAATTCTCTTCCCGCGCGAAATATTCAGTTTGTAAGTTTATTCTGCAGCGGAGATTTTTTGCCTCCTCAAGGAACCGAAATAGCGATCCTCAATCCAAGACAATTGGACGATTCGAAGGAGGGGTTCACCAAGTGGAAATTCATGTCGGTTGCCACTTGGGGCGAGGATCCTCGGGGAACTTGGACACTGCGGATTATGGATCAGGTGAGTTCATCGCTGGAAAAAATGTTTAAAGAAGTTCGAAGATATAGCACGATCAATAAAAAAATATCAATAAAATCAATAAAAATCAGCAAACAATAAAAAAATCAATTCATTAAAGTTCGTTGTTGTAAATGAAAAAGAACATCAATTCATAAAGTGTCGTTCTTCAAAATTTCGAAAAATCATCCATTCATAAAATTTCGTTCTTCAAAATTTCAAAAGATCATTAATTGATAAAAATTCATTTTTCTCCATTTTTTTTATTAAAAAAATTTCATTATTTTCATTCACTCAAGTTCTTAAGATTTCCTCAAATAATTTACACGAACGTAACGACACTCGTTTAATAAGCAATTCACTAATCTGCAAAGCTTTCAAGTACCGTTGAACGTACGGGGGAAAAAAATGCATTTCGTTGTGACGCAGGTAGGACCTGAGGGCAACAACGGAACGATAGAAGATCTGACATTGATAATTCATGGTAGCAACGTATTGCCGAAATATCGAGAAAACGGTCCAAGAATATACAACGACGAGTACAACAGAATACGAAAAATGGTAATTCGATGAATTTTGATTGAATCGTAGATTGCCCAAGAGCCGTTTCTGTTCGTACATCCATTCAAATGGATGCGGTTGAAAAATAAATGTATCGAAAAAAAAAGTAAAGTGGAAAAGCAGACGAACATCGATCAAGGCTCGCCGAATAAGAAGCATAAATAATTATTTGAAACAAAAAAAAGCAATGAATTAAGAGGTACCTACTTGTAGAACCATTTGGAATCTTCCACGTACATGGAAAGGGAAGCCAAATTTATTCGATCGAATGAAATGGACGATGGCGAGGAAAATTTTATCGAAGATGCATCTAAAGTTGAGAGAATCCTTGAAAGCAACTGGCTCGCACGCCTACTAGGCAGTTGAGATAGAAGTATCCGTTGATGTAATCATGACTCGTCTTCATTTCCTTCCGTCTCACCTGAAACGGCTAAAAGTAAGGTTATGTTTAAGAATTTTTTTGGTGTGAAAAACTGAATTTTATCGAACAAACATGATATACATTTTAAAGTATGACATTTTATCTACATTGTGTGAAAATTTGGTAAACAATTTCAAACAGTAAAAAAGTTACAGTCGTTTTCCTGGGACGTGTTTTTGTTGACAGCGTGGCTTACTCGACAGAGCCAGTTACGGGGTTAGGCCGCAGTAACGCGTATGAAATCATGTGCGAATTTAACAATTTTTTTTTCGTATGAAAAAGTGATTCACTCACAAAATTGATTACGCATCTATTGAGTATGAATATTAAGCTGTTAGAAGATATATATATTTTCTTTCGATGTACAAAATGGCCGACTACTAATATTTTCTTTTTTTATCTTTTTTTAGGCGCTCCGCGGCGTGGCATTTAGCATACAGCTTTTTTTTTACCTAGAACAAAAAACACAAATTCTCGTCAATCTACATTAGAATACCTAGAGAAGTACGTACGGGATTTAGAAAATATGGTTCATTCAAAAGTTGTAGGTATTTGAATGGAGTTTTAGATATTTGAATGAGGTTTCAGTGAAAAATTTCGTATAAAACTGCGCATAAAATGAAAACTTTTAGATTAATCAGAAATTCCGTACGTACTTCTTTGCGAAATGCAATTAGGAACATAACTTTTAAATATGAAGCAAATCGAGTGAAAATTGTTGAAGTTATGTGTCACGCCAATTGGAAAAAAGCTGTTTCGAGAAAAACGCGTTCAAAGTTTTAGGTACTCTATGGCCGTGCCAGAGGTGGGCTTACGTTATACGCGCAAAGTCGGTGAAAAAAAAAGTCTTGCCATAAATCGAATAGGAACTTATTCCTATGATGATAAAGCACCGGTTTAGCGAGAAAAAAATCGATTTTTTGAAAATTTTACCGTGGCATTACCCCTTAACGCAGTGTTGCCATGTTTCACCTGCAAGTTTCGTTAATGTCCGAAAACAAACCGTTAGAGCTCAAAATTCACATCTTTCTTCGAGAATTATTCATGAAGCAAGTGGAGGAACTGCTTAATTTTTTAACATGACATTCCTAACACTAATCGCAGTTTATTCAGTTTTTGTAAACTTAAATCAAAGCATTATTTTAACACCTACATCCCTATAACTACTGTTTACGAAGTGCCATGTGTATTACCAAATGGATCAAGGTTCAACTTGAACCTTCAAAATATCCGACACTATGTGGTGAAACGGATTAATTTTCGGACAGTTAATGCATCCTAAATGAATCTCTCGGTAATATGAATTTCAATCGTCTACAAGCATTTCGATTTTGGTGTCGAAAATTCTGAAGGCGGGCAACCACTTTTGGAGGCCAAAAATTAGATGATTTGTTGGATTTTTTTATTGTGAATAAAAACGAAAATTTTCCGCAACTCTGACAATAATTTATTCATATTTTCATACATCTCTAGTAATTTTTTGAAAGTTATTTCATGCATTAATTAAGATGTAATCCGCTGTGTCCCTTGGCGTGTCCTCATCTTCGTTGTCGATTTGCGGGAATTGTGCAGCTCGCAATTCGCTTTTGAAATAGTCCAATAAAGTTGTATACATTCTTGAGATGTTTTTCAAGAACATGAACCTAAATTTTGAAGAAAAAAATCGTGAATTGAATGTTTGAACGTGTTTGAAAAAAAAAATGATCGATTATTAGCATTTTTTCCGGTATTTGGCAATAATAAATATGTTTTAAACAATCTAATCTTTCCAACTTTGGGTTCATGTTTTAAGAAATGATATTATGTAAACGTGTTTCAAATTTGAAGCTGCTCCATCAATTAGTTTTTGAGTTATGATTCCCGCAAATTGAAAAAATGCCGTTTCGAGAAAAACGCGGTTGAAAGTTTTAGTAAATGTAAATCGTTGCGCTACCTGTTCTCACTAAATCGTCTGTCACTTGGTCACGTTTCAATATTTTAACTTGGAATGGTTCTTCATATATTCTTGACTATGTACACTCTAAGAAAAAGCAAAATAAAATCGAATGTTTTGACCCGTCACAGTGGTTGGGAGTCGAGCGCTTAGGAGCCGAGCGGAGAGTCTTTATCATTTATATACATACCGTTAGAAGGAATGCGCATATCAGTTTGAAATTGTCAGGGTGTATTCTTAAGGGGTAAGGCCACGGTAGAATTTTCAAAAGATCGATTTTTTTCGCTAAAACAGTGCTTTATCATCATAAGAATAAGTTACTATTCGATTTATGGCAAGAACATTTTTTTTCACCGACTTTGAGCGCATAACGTAAACTCACCCCTGGCACAACCGTAGAGTACCTAAAACTTTAAACTTGTTTTTTCTCGAAACAGCTTTTTTCCAGTTGGCGTGAAAAATAACTGCAACAATTTTCACTCTAATTACTTCAAATTTAAAAGTTATGTTCCTAATTGCATTTCGCAGAGGAGTACGTACGGAATTTCTGATTAATCGAAAACTTTTCATTTGATGAACAGTTTTATTCTTCTTATTTCTTATTGGCCAGAATACACATAATTGTACACGTGCAAGAAGCAATAGAGTCTGCTGTTGTTATTTTCCATCGCAACCGGAAATATAAATGTTCCGGGTATCTCCAAATTTTATTGATCCTTGCACTCCATAGACACCCGTGTCGCAAGAGCGAGGCGAAGATATACTTTTCCTTGATAACTAAGGGCGCGCAACACCAAATGCATATAGCTTTGGAGGTCGCGCCGTCCTAATTGTTCTGCTCTGCATGTGAGTAGCAATAAAAGTTTTCGGGCAAAGCCTCTATCTCTATCATAGAGATAGGCATGGCGACATGGCAAAGATAAAAAATATTAAACTTTTATTGCTTCTCAGAAGAGGTCAAAGGTTCTCGAAGATTTTTAAAAACAAACGGAATACGGTTCCCTTCTCCATGTCCAAATAAGGAGAGGGGCTCTCTTGGCGTAGTCATCTCGCCCTTATAAAACCTCCTTGTCTCGACGACAAGAGCGCAGTATAGCCGAAGTTTTTAACGCCGATACACTGTTCGTAATCCAGATCTTTCGTAGAAGACAGTGATCCGACAGTAGTATCGGACGTACATTATAATAGATTCAGTCTCAATCAAGGTTTTCACTCGTCGTTACGCTGTCCGAAATGCGGGTCTTCTGTAGAAGAGTGTGATTCGGTGTAATTATTAAAGTTAATTTATATTGTTTTATAATCAAAAAGGTCAAACGACCAAGTATTTCAAGTACAAGTTATTGTTAATCCGCGACCAGATCTCTAAAAGATTGTGAGAGTACGCGTGAGTGTTTAAAGCAATATTCATCGAAAGTAAGAAGACGTTGTTGTAAAGCGACGATACCGCTTCTGATTGTCAAAGGTATTTATCACATTATAAAATTTACTTGGAATGTACCCATTTATTATTTTATTGAGTGTTTATTAAACTATTGTGTGACTCAAGACATTGAAGTCCCTTTATTACCAATTTCCTAAATCCATAAAAGAAACAAGATCTCTCGAGGTCTCACAGCAAACGTTCCCATATAATTATTAGCCCGAAGAGCACTCGTGACTCATGAGTGTAGTAATCAGAGTAAATCGTTTACCGCTCGACGCTTATAACTCAAGAAATATATATCTTTTCTAAACGGCTGCGGACGTAACATACGAAACTTTTCACTTAAAATTCATCCAAATACCTACAACTCAATTCAAATACCAACAACTTTTGAATAAAACAATATTTTTAAATCACGTACGTACTTCTCGAGAAATTCTAATGTAGATTGACGAAAATTTTTGTTTTTTGTTCTAGGTAAAAAATTATGGATGCCTAAATGTCACGCCGTGGAGCGCCTAAAAAAAGATAACACAAGACAATATTAGTGGTCGGCCATTTTGTACATTGAAAAAAATATATATTTTTTCTAACAGCTGATATTCATACCAAATAGATGGGTAATTAATTTTATGAGTGAATCACTTTTTCATACGAAAAAGAATTGTTAAATTTGCACATGATTTTATACCTGTTACTGTGGCCTAACCCCATAAGATATTTTGCTAACGATTTATGAAATTAAAAAAGAGTTGATTTTTTGAAGCATCTGAAGTGGTTGCCAGCTTTAAAAGCGCTTGCAAAAAATAATGCTACTCATTCTTCAAAACTCTTCAGCTTTAATTTTTTTATTGACAGGAAACGATTATACGGAATATCATACAAAAAATACTTTCCTATGAAAAATATTTCTGTTCGAATGTTTCAGTGTTCAGGAGGCTATTGAATTCTACGATCCAACGTTCCGCAGATGTCCACAACGCACTATTATAAACGTATTTTCATAATTTTTCATGATTCTCCACTTCTTGGCTTATTATTATGTTGATTCATATACAGCGATAAAAGTGTTAAAAATAAAAGTAAAATATATTTTAAAAAGCATTCCGCGCACGAACGCGATCCCTGGGGACCGTTTAATTATGACGAATAAAGATTTTTCCCTGCTTAAGTGATATATCGGTGCGTGGATCGACCTACCCGTCCTGTAAGTAAGATGAATAGTATATTGCATTGTCGATTGTCGGTGCGTACACATATGAGACATTCTGTTACAACTTGCTTTTCTTAACTTCCGAGTGACAAGGTGCAAGCGTTTCTTTGATCATTGTTAAGGGGGGAAATATTTTCTCGTTTCTCTATTTTTTTTAAAGGTAATATTTCTGCACCATTTTTGAGACTCCGGGTAAGTTTTATTATTACTTTTCACTGTTACATGACATTAAAAAAAAATGTTTAATCTTTGAAAATGGCGCCGGTATGGAACGGTCTTCTAAATTGCATTTCTAAAACTGGCGTGACGTATAGCTAAAAAACTAATCGACCGATTCTGATGAAATTTGGTATAAATCTTTCTAAGCTTATTGTCCGCAACGTGACCCTAAATGTTAAAAAAAAAAGTATTTTTCATTGCAAAATGTAGCCATTCTTTTCGGAAAAGGCAATCTTTTTGTTTCAAAGCGTACTATTTCTTCGATTTTCATCATTTTCCACTTTTTCTTCGTTCATATTCTGCGTATGAGTGTTAATGGGAGAAAAATTTGGTTCATTTTATTTCTGATTACTCCCGCCGCCGCTACGTGTCACGCGGTCTGACAACATTCGCCGCAACTCGTTTAGAAGACCATGCCAAACCTCCGCTATTTTTAATGATTAAGGGGTCTTCTCACTTTAGACGCTAAAAAGGCTATTGTCGTGAATTTTTTCGATAGGTTTATATTATAGATGTTGATATAAAAGTTGTTACACTTAATAAATACACTTCCGAAATACATTTAAAAAATTGTTTTATTTGTATAAGGCGGGATATACATTTAGACAGGAAAAAAATTAGCAATATTGAGGGATTTTTAAAACTAAGAAATGAGTATTCTACAATTATCAAACTTTAGGTATACTTTAATAGTATATTTACGTATACAAAACAATTTTTGAAAATTAATTCATCATCAAAATGACGGAGCTGTGGCAGAGTGTTACAGCAAGGTCGCCGCGGGAGTTGCGAATCGGCGTGCACTCTACAACAAAGAAAATGCAAATTTCAGAAAATGGCACGTATTTACAAAAAAAAACACCAACATTTCACGCAAAATTTCTGTAAAATGTGGATTATAAAAGTAGTTTTTTTTTTTTTTAATTTTTCAAAAACCTTTCTTGTCAAGTAGAAGGTACCAATATTATCACTATTTCTACCAAGTTTCAACTCAATCGGCTTAACAGTTTTTGAGTAATCCTGCACGCCAATTTCGATAATGCAGTTTTGAGAAAAACGCGTTTGAAGTTCACGCCCGCTCCGAATCCGTGCGGTGAGGCACAGCGTTGACGGGTTGTGACGTTCGAAGTTTTTCGAACTTCACTTTGAATCTTTGGGAAAATATTCTGCATATATAGGTCTATCGTTTAAAGCCTTAGGCCACAGTAACGGGTATAAAATCATGTGCGAATTTAACCATTTTTTCGTATAAAAATTGATACACTCATAAAATTAATTATACATCTATTTGGTATGAATATCAAGCTGTTAGAATAAATATATATTATTTTTTCGATGTACAAAATGGCCGACTACTCGAAACTTCTCGATACAGCTTTTTCCAATTGGCGTGATAAATAACTTCAACAATTTTCACTGGATTTACTTCACATTTAAAAGTTATGTTCCTAATTACATTTTGCAGAGAAGTACGTACGGAATTTCTGATTAATCGAAAACTTTTCATTTTATGAGCAGTTTATGAGTAGTTATGACGTAATTTTTCACTGAAATTTCATTTCTTAAGTTCAAATACCTACATCTTTTGTATAAAGCAATATTTTTTAAAATGCCATACGTACTTCTCTAGGTATTCTAATGTAGATTTACGAGAATTTTTGTTTTTTGTTCTGTGTAAAAAATTGTGGATGCTGAATGTCAGGCCACGGAGCACCTAAAAAAATGTTATAAAAGAAAATATTTGTAGTCGACAATTTTGTACATCAAAAAAAAAAATATATATATATACATTTTCTAACAGCTTGATATTACTATTCGATGTGTAATTAATTTTATGAGTGAATGACTTTTTTATACGAAAAAAAGTTAAATTCGCACATGATTTTATACCCGTTACTGTGGCCTAAGGCCTTAAAGAAAAAAAAAACGAAATCGCCTTGTAGATCGTTGTAAATGTAGATCCCGCCTTACGTCACTATTTATAGACGAAAATGGTAGTAATAAAAATGTCCTCAAAAAATTGTAGGTCTGCGCTGTTGATGAAATCTTGGAGTTGGGTCATACGAAACAAAAAAATCAAACGGTTTTCGATTCAGTATGTTAATGGATATAACGCGTATCATACGATTTTTTATATATGCAAAAATAACAAAATGGCGGACATTTTGCGAAAAAAACAAAAAAAAATGTTCTTTCCACCGTTTTTGGCAAAAAATAGTAAATATCAAAATTTCAAGAAATCCTTAACATGCGTTATAGCAATAGTTGTAAAGCATATGTCGTTAAAATTTCATAAGGATCGGTTCAGTAGTTGCGAAGATTTTATCAACAAACCGTCGAAAAACGTTGTTTCGAGAAAAGCGCGTTCAAAGTTTGTTTGGGGTACATACATTAACATTTTTTTTAATTGTACTTCGAGAGTGTATTTATTAAGTGTAACAACTTTTATATCAATATCTATAATATTAACCTATCAAAAAAATTCATAAAAATAGCCTTTCTTAGCATCTAAAATGAGAAGGCCCCTCAATAAGAAAAAATGCTATGTAACAGCCAAAAGTAGTAATAAACCATCCCCCAAGTCGCAAAAATGGGACAGAAATCCTTCCCCTTAAAAAAAATCATGAAAATCAGGATTTTTCTTCGCTTAAAGGTATCTCCCCCCTTAAGGCGTTGAATCTGAGTAGCCAATGTGATTGTTTTTTCTTCATTGCTTTAAATTGTGTATATACTTCTCCAATAGTTGAGTAAAATAGAGAAATTTGATCTATTCCTCCAAATCTATCGAAAAATCAAATAAGCTGAGGTTCCTCCTAAATAGAATCAGCAATGAAATAGTATTTTTTAGCGTTTCTAGTTTAGCGAATTGAGTTTCTTCGAACGAATGTTATGTAAGATAAATCGAGTCCGACGAATGTACGGAGACATTATTACCAGTTTGAACGGGGAAGGGGTGGCTGGGGTCAATTGGAACGTTTTTGAGGAAATCGGTTAGTGTGACTTCATTTTATACCTTATCTATTTGGTGATGGGCTTAAGTTATAGCTAGATTATCTGGCTATATGATAACATTATTGATTTTGCTTCTACTAAGCCCTAAACTTAGGTAGAAGCTATTTAAAAACTCTTGGAAAACGTTTCATTTGACCCTGTGTCGGGGTCAATCGAAACGGTGCCTAGGGTTAGTTGAAACAGGTGTTTTCAGCTGATTGAACTGATGTTTCTACTGAACTCAGGTACTGTTAATGATGTGTATGAAGTGATAAAGTATGTTTGTTGTAAATAAAATAGACTTTTATTAAAAATAATCGGTCTTACTGCTTTTCATTCCAGTTTTGGTATCACCGAAGGCATATTGAGGAGCTTCAATATTATTTTACTTATCTAGTTTTAATTTACTAAATATAATCAGTCGAAAAATAGTTTTTGTCACAAGCGAGGTACTCAATGAGACCGACTTATTTAGTATTCGAGGTTCTTTTTTACTCTCTTAGCCTGTTTTCTGCGGCCTTTCTCTTCAGTCTTTTTCCTTGTCTCTTCTTTTTCTGGGGTATCGGTGTATATTGTTGACTTTCTCCTTTTCCTACTCCTATTCAGCGTTTTAATATTTATATTTCTATATATATTTTTTGGCATCTTCATATGCCTTTTTTATAATTTTCGAGATCGCAGCTCTCGCGGTTTGTAGTTTCGAACGGTTTCTTGGCATCTAAAAAAAACAAGATTTGACAAACTTGCTTGCGTATAAAATGTTTGTTCGGGGTCAATAGAAACACGTTTCAGTTGACCCCGAACCGTTTGGTTCAACTGCCGCCATACCCTCGCTTCCAATAATTTATCAAATAACAAAGAAGCTAAATGTTGTAGGTAGGTGCTGACCACAATAAACTCACTAGGATATTCACAGTAATGATGATTGTAAACAACGCTGAAGAAGGAACAATAGTTTTGGAGCAATATGCAAAATAATAGTAATAAAAAAATTTACTTTTTGTGTCAAAAAAGCGATGCACCCACATAAAATGTTCGACGCTCTCAGAGCGGCGGCGTGGACTAAGCGACAGGTTCCGATATGCAAAGCAGTTCCGACTTCCCTTGGGCCCCCGCCGCTATCAATAACAATCTTCGAGTTATTCAACTTGTTTCATTTGACCCGTGTTTCTATCGACCCCAGCCTCCCCTACCGTGTACACGCCGTCCTATAAAAAGAAAAACACGTAGGGAGTAAGAAGAAAATGAAAAGGATCACGCAATTATGAGGCCGGTGTGGTAGTGCGTGTTTCCAGCACGTGGCTGCGCTCGTATCGACCAGGTTAGGGGGTAGGTTTAGTCTCACGGGGGATGAAATATGCTAGCAGGGTGCTTCGGGTCAGTAGCATGTCGATCCTCGTGCTGCCTGGTCCTTTTGCCCACCCCGTCGTAAGGTTCGCAAATCGACGACGCGCCTGCATTCTTCCTAACGAACCACCCGTCAAAAGTACTTGGTACAAGTTTTTGTGACATCACAAAAGTACATCAAAACCGCACATCAATATTTCGGCGATGACGAAAAAATCAACAGGCTACTACCGGGTAAGTTTAAAAGAATGTGTGCATTGTTTGGACAATCAAAAAATTAAGGGACAATGAAAAAAATAATCAACACTTTAGACGCTAAACAAACCGATTTTCATGCATTTTTTAAATATATTTACATTATAGATATAACTTTTTTTTAAACGTGTTTTTTCACCGAGTTTGGTAAAAAAAAAGTAAATGTCAAAATTTGAAAATACTTGACATGCGCTATAGCTATAGTTGTAAAGAATATGTGGTTAAAAGTTCATAAGGATCGGTTTAGTAGTTTCGAAGATTTTATCAACAAACCGTCGAAAAACATTGTTTCGAGAAAAACGCGTTCAAACTTTGTTTGGGTTACATAGGTACATAACAATTTTTTTTAAATGTATTTCGGCAGTGTATTCATTAAATGTAACAACTTTTATATCCATATCTATAACATAATCCTGTCAAAAAAATTCATGAAAATAGCCTTTTTCACGTCTAAAGTGAGAAGACCCTTCAAGGTAGACGATCAAAAGTTATGTTTTTAGGGACATTGGGGGAAACCCCTTGCAGTCTAGTGAACAATTTCGGTCGGGAAAATGATTTTTGGATTAAAAAAAATCTTGCGCGATCGGGAGAACAAATATACAGCTGTATGATAAAACTCTAGAGTTTGTCATGATGTAGCAGTTTGCATCGTTGTTTTTAGCATTATTTTTTTTTAATTTTCCATAATCAACTATTTGCTTCATGTGATTTTCCAAAAAAAACATGTAAAAGGGCGGCAAAAAATGCATCCCCCAACAAAACTGTCCAACTGAGGCTAGGGAACTACTTTACTTTATTTTGGTTAATTTTCAGTCTGTCCATTCATTTTTTTCAGCCAAATTTGAGCAGGTTGTGTTTGAATGCGATGCTGACACATCATCTATCGTTTTTAGAATTTTTGTCTGAGCAAAGTTAGTGTGAAAATAGATGTCGAGATCGTTAACGAGTCTCGAACAAGTAGTTTTTCGGTGATTAACAGAATGATTGTTGAACGCAAAAAGGAAAACTCGTCGACGACGGACGACGATTAGTAAAAGCGAATTTCCAGTCAAAAATCGATTGAGTCCTAATGAATGAGATTCTAGTGAAATGAGCGAACCAATGACCGAACGTGTAAGAAGCAACGAGTGAACGCCTACTCGAGACGAATGCCAATGAATGAATGTGCATTAGAGTGAATGATAGACGCAAATTGAGCATGTGGTAATTTAACTATCATGCTACCATAGAAGAACGAGCGGCTCGCATCTCCTTTTTCACCAATATACGTTCCATGTGATCACATATTTTTCACTTAATGGGGTTGGAGCGTTAGCCACAAGCCAAGATTAAATTTAAAAAAATATATATGTTACTGTCTGAGACTACGATTTTTTCGAAATTTTTTTCACCACAAAACAGCCGAGATTAAAAATAATTTGACGTATGTTTAACGTATGGGGTCGTAATTTGTTTGGCTATTCAGTACCAAGATAAACATATTCTAACGACGGATTAATGCGAACTAAACCTTTGTAAACATTTGAAGAAAAAAAGCCCATCTTACCCATCGTAAAGCATATACAGGGTGTTAGGAAGGTCGATTCAAAGCCTTAAGGGGGCGATAGGTCACCTCGTCGGGAACGTATCTAACCTAGGTTACCTTAGTCCAAAGTCTAAAGATTTCGAGTTATCATGGTGAGTATGGTTTTTTGGAAAATTTCCCAAAATTAGGTACTAACTCGTTCATAATGTTCAAATAGGCAATAATTGGTGACGAAAAACATATTTGCGCCTTAGCCTAATGTGTATTCAATCGACAAACACCAATGCAGTCATCTGTATCCACGCAACTAACTAAATGGGGCGTGTTGAAAAATTAAAAACTTGTCAAAAAATAGTATTAGCATAAGAGGTAAACGAGTCAGTACCAAATTTTAGGAAATTTTCCAAAAATCATACTTAGCATGGTAACTCGAAATCCTTAGACATTGGACTAAGGTAACCTAGGTTAGATTATGTTTCTAACGTATCACCCCCCTAACACCCTGTATATTCAATACTGAGCCATAAAAGTTTGATGGAAGATTACGAATCTGGGACGACGAGTGAAGAGCATTCCTGCCAACTTCAATGTCCGCAAAGTGCCATATTTCGGCGACACTTAATATTAATTAACGGTAATAATAAATTATCTCGTGACATAAATATAAATAGGCGTTATTATAAATTACTCAAAATTTCATTCTGAGTTGTATAGAACATTTGCTGACGTAGTTTGTTCATAATAATCATCAATGATGTTACACTTTTTCAAGTTGGTAGTAACACAAAAGTGTTCTTTATTTACGCAATAAAAATATAAAAATGCTTAATTTTGCCCTTTAATTAGATATTTTATGAAAATTAGCATCTACAGAATAAATCTATACCTCCGGACATTTTTTGAGGTCCATTGAAAAAAAATGCATAAACCGTCATTCGACCAACTGGACTGCTCGAACCCCCCTCGGTTATCGTTATTAATGCAACTGTAATTATTTCTTTATCTCGATATCTGCAGAAAAACTCTTTTCTCGACTGCAGCGAGCCAAAAAATGTAGGGCAAGTTGCTCAATTATTGGCATTTTAAAGGGCCCAATTATTGGCACTTTAAGGGCCCAACTATTGGCACTTTAAAGGCCCACCTATTGGCACTTTAAGGGCCCAATTGTTGCCGCTTCAAGGGCTCAATTGTTGGCGCTTTAAGGGCCCAATTATTGGCACTCTAAGGGCCCGATTATTGGTACTTTAGGGGCGAAATTATTGGCACTTTAAGGACCACTGTGTAGGTAAGCGAAAAGTGTCAATAATTAATGCGGTGCTAAAATAAAGCCACTTTACCCTAGTAAAATGTTTACTTTTCTAAGCCCTCGAGTTCTTCTGCACCATCGACTCAATTAACATTTACAAGAGCGTTGATGCATCAATCGGGTGTTCCAATTTAAGTTCAATTTTTCCATCGCTGCCGCGAGCAAACTTTACAATTTGATCCTCCCTAAAGGTATACGCAGTACTTGAAAAACAAGAAAGTGAGGCGGCAAGGGGTTGGAAACACGATAACGCGGATAATTATCATAAACAGCAATAAATAAAGCTACGTGCGTGCAAGGTTTAATTTTTCGACGAAATCTCGCGGATTCCTCACGCGAGCACGCACTCGAATCGGTCAAAGATCCAAAGACGCAGTTGGTATACTGAAAAAGAAATCTTTCCACACTGCGAAAAATTAGTTCTTCATTGGATTTCGCAAAAAGTACATTTAATTATTCTCTGCTATCGTGGAGAGTTTCTTTCTCTAGCTAAAAGCTCCCTCTCCACGCCTCTCCATGCCTGTGCTACTGGGATACACTTTTTTTCAACGCGAACAGAAAATCTTCCAATTCGCATGTGGGTGATTCTCCCGAAATGATCATTTTGCGTGTAATCTGATTTTTTAAATAGATGCTATTCGATTACTTTGTAGGTTTTTTTCGGAATACAGTTTGAAATATTTCGAAATCTTCCTACAAAACAGATTTGGCAGAAAAATCTTCGTTACCCGGTCTTTTGTTTTTTGTGTATGGAAATCATTCCCCTGGATTTCAACTATCCAGAATTTTGGTCGATTTTCATGAATTTTTTAGAGGGTAAGGAATGTATATATCTTTTCAGGGCCATAGGTACTTTTTATTATATAATTCTAGTTTTCAAAACGATTTCTGTTGCTTGAAAAAAGTTAAAAATGGCGGCAATATAACCAGTAGCCGTGGAACTGTCCGGAAGGGAGGCCGAATGCGGTGTACACTCCAGCACCTCGTAGGATTATCGGAAACAGTATGCGCAAAAACAATTGATTAGTATATACATGTGGTCACTTGATGAACCATTAATATTGGAAAAATAATTATAATTGGCTAGAGGGGAGGCCTTGGAGCAAAAAAAATGAATTATTTTTCGGAAATAATTTCAAACTTTAACCCAGCCAAAAACATGTTTATTTTGATAATTTTTAGTCGGGCTTAGGTTCATTGATGGCACATAAGTATAATAAAAACGTTTGCCAAATATAAGCTTGATCGGTTGAATAGTTTTTGCATAATCGTGTATACCGATTCTCAACTCATTAAAGAAAAAGTTTCGAGATAGTCGCGTTCAAAGTTCCGGTAAGGGAAAAAGTATGATTCTGTGACTTACCGACTAGTCAGCTATTCCAGCACCATATAATAGTCCTTCAGCTTCCTCGTAATACTATATTTCTATGGGTATAGAAGCGTTTCTAACAGCTATTATTAAATAGACGATTCACCTCTCCACATGGTGCCTATACCTGCGCGTAGGGCTCCATACGGAGCAGAGGTGAGGCACGCTCGAAGGCTCTTGGAATGTCATTTTTCAAAATTGACTAAAATCACTAACTGCATCGTATTTACAGGTTTCAAACTATAAATATAGGCAATAAAAAAATGCCTTTTCTGAAGCCTCTATATGGCGTGCCAAAACTCTATATGGAGAGCCTAAACAGGATCGTGTAGGGAGAAAGAAGTTGAAACAACAAGAGCGAGATCAATATTCAAAGAAAAAGGAGAATATATTACTAAGCCACTAAAAACTTGATAGGAAAAGGTTTGCATCATTCCTCTGGCCTTATTATTTCTTTCGATCATGATAAATCTCTCAAAACCGAAAAATCAGTGTGTTCCATAGGGAATTATATCCATTAAAACTTATTATATCCATTAGAATTGGAGTCAATTGCAATTTTGAAATGGAAAAATAAAATATTTTTGTTTAAAAATTTCGTTGTCCTACAAAGTGATCATTTCGGGAGAATCACCCATATATGTATACTAGAATTAAAATATTTCCTGTTCTGTTATCTACATACATGTATGTATGTTGAAGCATTTCGAATAAATACAGTGCGCATGTGGCATGAATATGCGCCCGGGAGAAAGTTTATTAAAAAAAATGCTTTCGGTTTCGGGGCTTGAAGCGCAGAGGGTATTTTCGGGGAAAGTTTTCACAGTAGCATATTTTAATGTTAAATTGATGGAAAGGCATGGACGAAGACTTATATGGGGTAGAAGAAAAACAGGGAGTAAAAGTAGATAGTACAGAATTTTTCTCCCCATTTTACGAGGACATGAAAGAAAATATAGAAACACGAGATGGCTTGAAACGAGAGTAGGACGAAAACGGAAGGATCACATATAAAAATGTCCCTTGGACGAGAAAATTTTGGGGCAAAATAAAAAAACATCGGTCTATTTTTAAAAATACATGTTTAGTCCCGAATCAAGTGGAAAGGAGTTACGCAACGAGAAGGTAAAGACACTTGTAAATATCTGAAACAATGTTAGAATTTAAGAAAAAAACGAAAGTCATTTCAATTACTGTTCAATATTATTTTCATAAAATTTGCTTCTTGCATGTTATGTTGTTCAAATTTTCAAAATCAACTTCCGGTGCAGAGCCTCTATAAAATACTCAATAATACATTTTTTACGTTGGTGAAGGCTCTTCAACTCTGAGCCAATGAAGGGTATCGAATAAAAAACTTGAATTAGGAATACGTTCGAGAACTGATCGAGAATGATCACTACGGGCAAGAGAAAGCTCGTTACCGGCGAATAATAGCCGAGTAAATTGAAATTCTGCGGTTCCGGTTTCACCAGTTGATTTTCCTCGATTTAACATCTCCAGAAAAGTACGAAAACGGAGGAAAACTATTTTCCAATAACTTGTACGCACAGCCTTTGTCCTGTCGTGATCTGTTATTTTTGTATACGTATATTATTTCAATATTATCTATAACCCTCCTTTTACATAGTGATATGTAAAGGGTCTTTTGAAAACGATCGTCGAAATTTAATGTCCTCAAAATCATCTTCCTCCATATATATATATATATTAGGGTGGCACGAATTTGAGCTCCATTTTTTTTCATTTTTCTTACTCTCCAATTATGTTCTTCAAAGAAAAAAAAAATTTCGCCAAAGCTGCGAGCGGTCAACAAATATTTAGAGGTCGCTCAAGCCTCACAAAATATAAATTTTCATTAAAAAATCGATTTTTTCCGCTCACTTCTCACCCATGAATTTTACACTTTATAATGTTTAAATTAAGATCGCGAAAGCCCTAGCCGGTCAATGAATATTTAGTGGTCGCTCAAGAGCTTCGAAATTTCTAAAATTTCGCTATTTTTTTTACTCTTCTCACTCATAAATTTGACGCATTGTACCATTTTCAAAACAATTGATCGTTTTTCTTCAGAAACAGATTTTTCAAATTTACCTCATACTACTTACCCAAGAATTATAATCTTTGTTCTCATAAAATAATTCTTTAAAGCTTTTGTCCGTAAACAAAATTATAGGTCCCCCGTTTTATCGTGTTAGAATTGCCAGGTAAATTCGGAAAACCCGTTTCTAAAGAAATAATGAATTCTTCAACGTACGAAAATACTAAATGGATGCTAATAGCACTGCGCGTGAAAATTGGACAATTTTAATTCCTTACTGTAAATTAATATTATTAAATTAATCAAATTAAATTGATAGACCAAACATGGACTCCTCATCGTTCTGAATTCTGGCGGAAATCTTCAACTCCGTGTTTCCATTTCCTTGACGCCTCCCCGTATTACGCGGCTACCTAAGAATTTTAATTACTCCGCTTATAACACAACCTTGCGAGCCGAGAGCAAAATTTCTTCTCCCAAGTTGATGACAACCTGAGAAACGGCGGTTTCGTGAGATTAAAAAAGAAAAAAAAAACGAGATTTCGTCACGTTTCGCTCAATTTCGAGATATTTTGGCTTCTTTTTCGGGAAGAAAAATGGAGTAATAAAATTCCGGTGGGCAGTCTAGAAAAAGAAATTAATGAAAAATTGATTGTGAAAGCGCATAGGAAACGGTTGGTTGAGGAGGATGTGAAACAGGTGACTGTGCAGGGTGTGAGCTTGAAAATATGGAGTTTGTCGAAACTTTGCATTACACGACTGTAAAATATGGGTTAATACGAGTCAATATCTTAATGCGTGTTGAATTATACGCCCTCGAGGAAAAAGTTATCGTGTAAAATCGATTTTTGTCGACCTGCTTTTTTTTCTCGGCTTTGAACTATTTCAGAATGTCCGCTTGAGCTGAATCTTGGCAATAATTTCTTTACACAAATACAATAACGATTATTAATGTTGCATTCAATGGTAAAATCAAGAAGTGCTTCTGTCCATCTATTTTAAAAAGTAATCTCAATCATAATAAACTTCCAAACGAGGAATTAATTTTTTTCAAAACAAAGTCATATAGGAATTGACTTATTCCAAAACTAGTTGACCAAATTGAATCGACGAACCCCAAAGAGCTTTCCATTTTTTCACAAAGTCTCAAAAAACGAACCTCATGCCCCTTGATCAAAGCCATATTATTTTGTTTCCATTTGCTACATCGTTATTATACGGCTCATAGTCCGGGAAATCTAATGGCTCACAAAACGGGTACGAAGGATTAAGGGGGTAGATTCCTTCAGGCAAGAAAAAAAATGCCGATTTTCATCATTTTTTTAAACGAAAGATTTCTTCACCATTTCTGCGACTTAGGGTATGTTTTATTACTTCTTTTGGTTGTTACATGTTATTCTTTTTGTATTCATTTTTTTCAATGGCGGTAGTATAGCACGTTCTTCTAAAGGGGTTGCGGCGGATGTTGTCAGACGTCGTGACACGTAGCGTCAGCGGGACTAATCTGAAAATAAACCAACGAATATGTTTCGTTCATTAATACTCATACGTAGAATACGAACGAAGAAAAAATTAGATATGTTGAAAATCTATGAAATGGTACGCTTTAAAACAAATAGATTGAATTTTCAGAAAAAATGACTTCATTTTTCAAGAAAAAAAGTACTTTTTTTAATTTTTAAAAACATTGAGGTTCATGTTTTAGACAATAAAGTTAGAAAGATTTATACCAAATTTCATCAGAATCGGTCAATTAGTTTTTCAGGTATACGTCACGCCAGTTTAAAAATGCAGTTTAGAAGATCGTGCCTTCGCCAATTTTTAAGATTAATAAATTTAAAAATACCATGTCACAGCCAAGAGTAATAATCAAACGTACTCCAAGTGTGAACGATGGTAAAGAAATATTTTCTTTAAAAAAAAATTATGACAATCAGCAAATTTTTTCCTCGCCTAAAAGAAGCCCCCCCCCCCCCCTTAAAGTAACGTAAATATACGGACACCTGTGTGCTTCAATGGAAGTGGACTTTAAAAGCGACCAAGATCAAAGGTACCATGTGTACCTGAGCCCGTTTCATTTCACTACCCTTATAGTTAATTTACGCCCGGAGGTTAGAACTCGTCATAGACATTTATCTCGTCCAACGTTATTAAGTTTTCCAGCCACTTTGCCGGAAGGCTATAAAATACTCTGAATCATTGCAAGATCTCTTAATTTCTATGATATTAATACTCCAAATCATTTTCATGAATTTAGTACCCTAAATCATAGCAAAATATGATTACTTTAACGATAAAAAGTGCACTAAATTATAAACGAATTGCTCCTGAAATTTAGACGATTAGGAAAATCCCTGAAAATGAATGATTAGAATCCCTTCCAACCTAAACGCAATCATTTGGATCATCCATAGACTAATTAATCAGTTAACGAGGTATGCCTCGCTGGAATCCGAATTTGTAGGGTCCGAATGATGATTTTTTTTTCAGTAACACATTGGTTGGTATAAATTATATTTTTCTCAGCATGGTGTACACATGTTTGAAATTTCGAAAAATACGAAAAATGACAGCTTCTCCAAAGAAAACCTCATATTTCTCTTGAAAAATAGCATGCTGAAGTCATTTTTATTAACAAACGGTTCATCCAGTTAAAAAATGCGATCGTGAACCGAAAATGACTACTGTTTGAACGCTAACTGTGCAAATTCAAGTCAATAGTGTGAAAGTTACTTAAGATATCAATCACGCCGTGTCAAGATATGTAGTTCCGAGATAATCGCGTTCAAACTCGACGGATTGCGGTAAGACCGACGCACACTGTTCTACTAAAATAGGTGTACCGTCGTCAATTTTTAGAATTTCAGGGTCCGGTTGGTCTACAAATATTCTTAAAGGTTCACACTATAAGAACATGCAAAAAAGGTTTCATAAAATTTCCAGAGGGGATGACCCCCTTAATCGATTAATTACGGGTGAACAGCCTAATGCATAAACAATATTCACAGTAATAACAAGTACATTGGTTATTCAAGTATGACTTCACGGATTTATTGATAAAATAACACATTGATTTAAAACCAAAAATCATTTTTTCTCTATTCAAAATATTGTTTAGGCAATAAACTGTATTGCCTGAAAGATGGGCAGAGCTTCAAAGCCACCTAATGGTGGTTGCGAAGCGATCCAGTTATGAGCCAATTCTTTATTTCCTCGAAAGAACCGGACCGCTCTGCGGGAAGGGCCGGCGCCATAGGTCGGAACAAATAGTAATCTGAGAAAGCAATGTCTGATCAATATGGCGGGTAAGGTAGAATCTCCCAATTCGGTTCTCCTAGATAAGTGTTGACGGATCCACCTACATGTGGTCTGGCAATGTCATGCTGTAAATTCGTGTGGCACCCAATCCCTTGCTTGTGGACCATTCCCATCACATTCAGGCGTAAGAAAATGCATGCTTGGGTAACATTCAATGCTGCTGCTAATACCTGTTCCATTGGACACGCAACCTCGTCCAGTAATTATTCCAATCGTGCGTTTTCAATTTTGTTTAGTGGCTTTTCATGCCGTTTTATCATCTAAATAAAAATCAAGCTTACCCAATCGTTGAAACCACTTTTCACACATGCTTACCAATGGAGCATGTTCTTTGCAAGCATCTACAAGCAAGTGATGACTTCAGCTGTACTTTCCATGAGAACAAAATAATGCAATAACGCTCCACGTAAATAACGTTTATTCAGTACAAAGTATACATTTTCAATACACTTCAACCAGCGACGTTTTACGGCATCAGCTACGTTTTACGGCTGCGTACAGACCTTTCGAATACGAGTATTACCAGCTTCGGCATAATGCCACCAGTACGAAATAAGCCACCTATTGAAAATCCGTGAAGTCATACTTGTTCAGCCAATATGATACGCCAAAGGAGTTCCAGTGCCTTCAACGCAAAAAAAAAATATATATTTGTTTAATATATCAAATATGTAAAATATATGTCATACAACTATAATCGTCACATTTTTTTTAAATATAATTTACATCTTTCATTCGAATTCTGTGAAACTACGCTCTGTATAGTTAGCCTGTACGTATAGTTTTTATCCTGGTATTTCTGCTTTGATAGCGTTTCCCCGTCAAGCGAATGCGGCATTCATCGGAGCTTGCAAAAAAGGTCTTTCAGTGTTAGTTTGTTCATATTTGCCACTGCGTCTACTGGACCATCCCTTCGTGCTCCCTTATCACGTCGTTGCGTTTGCAGAGCACAAAACTTGCGTCCTGCATGCAAAAACATATTCGTGTGTACTTTTGATCTGCAGCTGCTTTTTGACGTCATTGAACAGGTGCAGTAACCGCGAGCACATCGTATACAGGTTTATTTCCAGCCCCACGTTATTGACTTATGAAACGTCCGAATATTCATACCCCAACGATTTTTATGCTGTTTGGGTCGCGACATGACTACGAATTGTACTGCGCTCTCGTCCGTGCACAGCACGTCTATTGCTGAGATAAACGGCTATGTCACCATACATAGTCTTAATTCGGGAGTCGCTAACGTCTATAATTGGACCACTGCGCATCGGAATAGCTTGTTATTGGCGAGCTTTGTTCATAGACGAATTGAACTAGTAATAGCCGAGAGGGGTTGAGGGGGGAGAAGTCTTTAGGCGAGGAAAAAATTGCTGGTTTTCATGATTTTCTTTTGAGGAAAGATTTTTTTCGGAAAAACGGACCTATCAGAGAACGGCGGAAAAATGGTTTTAAGAAAGGAAACCACCTCTCAAAGAAAGTCGTGTCGAGGGGTGGTTTTGCAGTTTCACCCACAATCAGTCCACCGATCTGAATAAAACAAAATTCTTCTAATGTAAAATGATAAAAAATTCACTATAGAATAATTGGAAAAAAATCAATTAAGGGGTGACGCGCCTTTTTTTATGGGTCGTTTCCACCGCTAAAAACGTTTTTTTCGCCAATGAAAAAATACGTGTCCAATAGTTTTCAATGCTTTATCACATATATGAGTTTCAACAAAATCGGAGGCGGACACTTAACCCTTCGAAGCATACATGTTTCTTTACGTGCAATTGGCTTGCAATATTGTACTCGGGGGTTTTTGGGGTCGCTGATTACGAATCTGCTCTCAAAGTTCGGAAATTCAAGACGGCGGGTCCACTATGGCGGACCATAAGTACAAAATGTCGTTTGATGATAGCGAAAGTTGGTACTCGGGGGTTTTCCGGGTCGCTGTTACATGAAATAAGCTTCCGCTGAAAAAAAATGATAATTAAATTTGGAAAAAATCCTATAGTTTTTGCCATTTACAGCCGTCATATTAGATCCGCCATTTTCAATTTGACGGTTTAGACCTCAGGTTCGTATTCAGTGGATCAAAAACCAAGTTTTCATCTATTTTTTGATTATGGTTCAACTGCTAGATTAGTCGTAATCAGATTTATTATGTAAAAAGTTCGTTTTTTTTTGCACTTTTGTTATTGATGATACCCGCTACGTGAAAAATAAACATTCAATAGGTATGTTTTAGTCGTTATTGAAGTCCTAGGAACCATGAAACGCATTTACAACCGCCATATTTAATTTTAAAACACTGTTAAATCGTCAAAATCTGAGTTGAATTAGGTGTAATACCAGTGTTACACTATGCCCCAAAGGGTTAAGTGATGTTCCTTGTAAGTCTAAAAAATGGTGTAGAAATGTTCTCTTTCAAAGAAATTATGAAAATCAGCAAATGTTTTCCTCGCCTAAAGGTATCTTCCCCCTCAATGCACTACTGCATCGGATTTGCACAAGGCGGATGGAATGTAGGCAAAACCGGTGCAGATACAATAACCAGTAACGGATCCAGGTCACCCACCCAAGTATTGGACCTTTTATTTACCGTCTACTCACATTTTTCGTTCCATACTTGCCGGTGAATCTTTAATTTTTTTGGTGTATCTTAAAAGTGTAATAATGGATTTTTATGCTTCTTCGTTGTGAATTGGTGGCTTTTTTTTATACTTAAGCTTTTGGTAAACGTAGTTAAAGGGTGTCTCAAAATGACCTGACATTTTCAATTGCGCGCCATTTTTTTTTGTGGCGTACATAGAGTACCAATCTTTGGGAACTGGCATTAGGAAGTATTGAAGTTTAGTCTCACTACAAAAATGGTGAAAATTTTGCGTAGATGGTTCGAAAAGCTCGCACGTCTTTTGGTCATCATGACGCACCATCTCGCAGCACTGTGGTGAATTTAATCACAAAATTTGAGGTTAAATTCTGACTGCAAACGGCAGTGGCCGTCCTCGTACCGGTCGGTCGAATGAAAACATAGCCGCAGCGAATGCGAGTGTTGACGAAAGTCCTTTCATCCGGATTCACCATCTTGCTCAGCAATTAACATTTCAAGATGTTCTGTGCAGCGAACTTTGACGAACGATTTGCATATACATGCTTACAATATCCAATTGACACAAGAAGTGCAGTCAGCAGATAATGCGCAGCGCCGTACATTAGCCAATTGGATATTGGAGCATCAACAAATCGATTGTGATTTTTCGAAGCAAATCATCTTCAGCGATGAGGCGCATTTTCAACTCAGTGGCTACGTGAATAAACGAAACTGTCGAATTTGGAGGACCGAAAAATGCACAACTCATTCAACAGCTTCCCGTGCATCACCACGAGTCACTGTTTGGTGCAGATTTTGGGTTGGAGGAGTGATTACACCGTACTTTTTCGAGAATGCTGCTGAAAATGCGGTTAACGTGGATTGGGGTTACTTCGATAAAAACTTTGTTTTGTTTTTACATTCAAATTACAAAGTTCCTGAACGCGACCGAAAGTTCTTATTTTACGGTTGGCAAGCCTGAATGTCTCTTTATGTCATCACTCAGACGCAGCACGAACGCACGGGTTTGAGTGACCGTAGAACTATTTAAAAAACCGTAAGTAATGTATTTAAACTATTCTTTATGCTCGCATAACTTCACAAATAACAAGTTGAGTGTTGCAATGACATGTTTTTGGTAACAATCACCTTGCCAGATGTTTAATAAACCACGCCATTATGCTTTGTTATGTGCCATAACTTCAAAAACATATTTTATGGGCGTTGTTATGTTGTTATGTTAGGGTGTCTTTAATCGCTTCGACGGGATAACATTGATCGTTGCTCAACTACACCCCACTCATTATCTTTATTGCTAGTCTCGGAGTATTCTCAGGGATTTTCGTCTTTTGATAATTTTTTTAATTGTAGGTTTCAATAGTAGGTTAACAAATGTCCCTGTTGTGTTCATTAGGAACATTCCTTAACCTACAATTCTGCAACTCTGTACCAAATCACACTAATTGTAAGGCAAAAATATCACATTTCTCGAACATTGGGGTGTTTTTCGTCAATGACGTTTTAACGGTACGAGATATGGGAAAATTTCAAATTGCAACAATGTTTATTTTTTGTGTACTATACAGATAAAAAGGATAACGTTATCGACGAAAAACGAAAAAAAAACCTTATTTTCGATGGTGTGTTTCACCCCTTAAAAATCGGGTTCCGCAGATATAAAAAAATAAGTGTCGCCTATTTTTGCCCATTCTACAAGCATGCCAAATTTAATCGAAAGCGGCGATATCAACCTCGCAACCTTTCCTTGTATGAAAAATTAATATTGGCTCAGACTTGACCGAGCTTTTTTTGTTATCGTATCGCATTCATCAAAGAAAATAATAATAAAATTATCTTTTCAATATTTCGAGAAAAATGACATCATTACTGTTAATAAATAATTTTAAAAAATAGTGTACACCGTTTTGAAAAACATAGTTTCCAGAAAAATGCCCTCAAAGTTTTGCTAGCAGCTCTATGGTTGTAATAATAAGTTTCCCTCAAATTTGTGATTCCTGCACCACATGTTGGACTTTCCTCTTCAATTTGCGTTGCCTCAAGTGACGAACAAGTGTTCGTCATTTTTCCAGTAGCCTAACCCCCTAACCAGAAAAAATAGAAAACAATGTTCTACCTGTGTAAACAGAAGCCATTGCTAATTAGTTTTTCCCCTAACACTGGAGGGCAAACCATATTTAGTAAATCGGAACAATGCATTTTTTTTACCATCAAAACCGTAATTTACAGTGGGTCTGAATTCCTGTCTTTTCCATCTACGAGATTAATGCATTTTACAAGAATACAAGTGTGTCGTTTTCGTCGCCAATGTATTTTGACGTTTTTTCAACCATGCTTGAAAAAAGTGAGCAGTGTTATTTTCCAAGCAATTTATTACTACCGTAGTTCCTTTGCCTCTAGAATTCTGTTATTTTTAATTTACTTCTCAAAGCGAACGCTTGACTTTCGATTTATTCGAGAATGAAATAGCACTCCGGTGCGGACAATGAATACAATTGAATTGGCGATCCGGGACATTCACCATGGTGTGCACAACTATATGCGGACACAAGTGACCGCAATGAGTCAGCGTTTATTGGAGCACGTCATATAAATGCTGCTCTGGACGAAATTCGACATTCCATTGCTGAGAGGCAACAAAAAAAGACGCAATAATAGCGCAGATAAAAAGGGAGTTATATATTTTATTTTCTGATTTCCATGATTTTTTTAACCCTTTAACGGACACGCCTATTTCTGGATGGCTCAAAATTATTTCCTCTGGTAGTAGTAGTGTAATCTACCGGTTCTAACCGACGATTCCTACTACCGACTGTTACGGGTCACCCCTAGTTACACTAAATTTATGAGGATTCGGGGCACGATAAGGGAGTAAATTAATGTAAACCTTTTATGTCTCAACAAATAAACGAAGATTTATTCATATTTCGCTTTATCTCCTGTTGCAAACAAATTTTGAATCGCCCTGTATCTCGGTTTCGCGCGCTCGGTCGGTTTGGCTGTCGCGGCTCTCGCGTACCGAGGAGGCGGGGCTTACTACGTCTTCGGAATTTCGCGAGCCTCCGTTGCCCGGGTAACGAGTCACTCCTTTTCTATAATGGCCGCCGTTTCGTGTTTGTATACGTCTGTTGTATGTACATCTTTGATTTGTATGTGTTCGCAATTTTAAATGCTCCAATTGTGTGTGACTATGTGTATCGCGCGGTCTTCGCGATTTCGCCGGTTCGGCCTTGCTCGGCCACTGCCCCCTTTTGTTGTTGTTCCTTCTCTCTCGCTCTCGTTACATGTTTTCATCTAGGCTTCCAGCTGGCTGTCAGCTTTAATATTCTGACCTTTATTAACGCGGGATGCTTCGAGTTTCGTGATTCTATGTTTTCTCCTTTAAATTACCGAATTTTCTCTTTCAAATATCTGCGAGATTCTTGATTTCCTTCTTTTCTCTGATTATCGCACTTTTTCTAATCGGATGGTGCCCATACTTTCCTTTCTGTACTTGCTCCTCTTTGCCACTTTCCTTGTTCAGTCGCCTTCCTTGCCTTTCGGGCTCGGACATGCGCTTATTTCACTACTAATGGCAAAGTCCACGTTCCATAGTCGTAAAAGCTGGGCATCTCCGCTCGAGACTCGTGCGAAAATCGTTTGAAAAGAGATTTCCAAAAAATTCTCGTTTTACCTTCTCTTTTATTATTTCGGCTCCTTCCCCAACGGTCACTTTCCCCGCTGCAATCAGTGGGTACTTGCGTCCGGTACTAAGGCCTTTGCAATAAAAGAGTTTCTCAAATCTATGGTGCTCACTTGCTTCGTTTTGTCCAATGCTTTCCCGAGTTAAATATTTTCCACGCTTAAAAAGCCTGTACTAATATCTCGTTTCGGTACTCGCTTTGAAGCTGACGTGAAACAAGTAGCCTTTTCCTCTCTCGAGGTGGCCCTTGTATACCCCTTATTTCCCGCTCTTTTCTTCCCCTTCCCAAGCATCCTTTGTTAAATAAATGTTGCTTTAATACTTACTCAATTTTTCTTTTCTCTTTGTCTCTATCTTTCCCGTGTTCCGAGGGATGGCGCCACTTGGCCCTTTTCTCGGTCTGTTCTGTTTCCAAATACCACCTGGAGGCAGTGACCGCGGTTGTCAACATTGACGGCCTTGTCGCGTCTCCGCGTCGCTCGCTCACGAGGCGGTTCTATCCGTCTCACGACATACCGACTTAGTTGAGAAACGAACCAAAAAAGGTTGATTCCCGACTTATCGGCGGATGGTCGGGTAGGGTTTGGTTAGAACCGGTACCATGATCGACTGTCGAAGTCTGTACTTACCGACCGATGATAGGGCTGCACTGCTTACTAACCGATGGTAGGGCTCACCTGCTTACCGACCGATGGTGGTAAGTCCCCCTTCGCCACGAATGAAATTCGGCGGAATTGGGGGCGGGGGGGGGGGGGGGGTAAACACGGGACGTACGTCCGACTCCTAGCGAGGCCGCGCAACGACTGACCGAGAGTCGAAGTGCTTTGTAGTAAAAGGGAATTCCCTTCCCCTCCCGCGGAAAGAGGGGGCGGTGGGAGGAAGAATGGAGGGTCCAATTTCTCAGACATTGTTTTAAACATTTGTGGGTGGTGAGTCATCGGGCGCTTGCCGTGGCTTGACAAAGACCCCCCCCCCCCCCGGCGCCGAGATGCGATAGTTTTGTTTATCCATCGACGTGTTGAAACCAGCGAAATAAGGTGTTGAGTGATTATTTTCCGAGAATGTATCATCGGCCGAAGAGCGACATTGATAGCGTCTAAATAGTGGCGGGATATCGTCAGATTTCTTTTCTACGAATATTCTTTCAAACGTTTTGTGGGGAGAGGGTGAGTCATCGGAGGCGTGACATTTTTCCGCGCTCGGACCCGCGTGCCCTCAATGCAGGGGGGGGGGGGGGAGGAGTACGTAATATTGCGATTCAAGATCGGACGCACACATGAGAAAAAACTACCTGCACACGAGTGAAACAATGGAGTTCATCAATAAAATTGGTAAAATTGCCGATTATCTGCCGACAAAGAAGCTCAGCGAGTTGTCGCCCGGGTCGGATTATGTCATCACCAACATACGGGCGGTCAGCACCAAATTCGGCAAACAGCACGTCGTTGACATTAGCAACGAATTTAGCGTGTTTCTACCCAGAACGATCATTAAGGAGTTTGAGGGTGATTCGTCAACATTCGAGTCAATGTTGGCAGCAGCGCATAGAGGAGATCTATGTATCCTATATCGCGGCGGAAAATGTCACAGCCTGAAATTCGCGAATTCAGCAACATTCCAGCTAATGTTGGCAGCAGCATACGAAGGAAATGTCTGCATAGCCTACATCGGTGGAAAGTTTATCGCCTTCGTTAAGGGTCATGAAAATCGAGAACAGCTAGCTCATATGCTAAACATGAAAAATTATCTTGTTATTGAAACGTTGGACGCCGACTCTGGAGATAAGAATGCATAATGTATAATGAAGGATACTAGTAAAGCATTTCAAGAAAACAAATCATTCTGAGTTGAAGATTGAACAACATGAAAAAGAGCACCCAACGTCTCGCTGTTTGGAACTCGATCTTGTGTATACAAACTCGACGTTCGAGCGCGTGCCGGCGCAGATACGCACACACACACACACACATACACACGCACGCACGCACACACACACGCACATACGCACGCACATACGCACGCACAAATGCGCGTACGAGGATGTATAGAGATTTCCTTCTTAAATGTATTTGTGAGCCTTTCTGCATCCGTATTTTATTTCGATTCATCGAGCAGAGTGGACCATGGACGATTGCGATAAAATTATCGACAAGTTGAGCGGTGCCAGGAACAACTTCTCTCACATGGATAAGTGGCAAAAGTTCTGTGACGTGCACGTCAAACGTTTGGGGAAAACGTTGAAAAAACCAGGGTTCAATGTCGGTCAAAAACTGAAAATTCAATTGACAATAGCCAAATTGTTGTCGTTGAGAGAAAAGAATCGTGCGTGGAGCAAATGTAAGCAGCGCTGGTGTGAGCGGTACTGGTGTTAGCGATGCTCATGATAAACTAAAGTGGTTCGATCTCGAGTCAGCATTGAAAAATCGGATAAAGACGTTCTCGATTGTGAATTTCGAGCACAAAGATGTGCAAAGTTTTCTCGGAAATGCGATGCGCGTGGTGGTATCAAAACTGAATAAAAGCATGCGCGAGGAGGGTAACGTGAAGGTGAATGTGACCTTGGCGTGCAAATTTCGCCTAATGAAGGTGAATAAAATAATTGACGAGGAAAAGATATTTCAAACGAAAAACGCGATCATTCTATCATCGAGCGATATTGCCAAGTGGTTAATCGAGTGCGTCCAAGCAAAACTCTCCACCAAAATCGAGGACTTTCAGGAAAATGAGTCGGGTTGGACGTTACACGAAATCTCACACCTACTTGTGAACATTAACAAGTACGAACCACCGCGAGGAGGCTTATCCACATACACGCGTCTTCCAAGGGATGTACAGATGAAACGGGCCGTCATCAATATTGAAAACAATGGCCCATATTGTTTTCTCTGGTCCGTCACCGCAGCTCTCTCCCCACCACCGAGGATGCATCCCGAACGTAAGAGTTCTTATCCTCATTATAGCGAAGTGCTCAAATACGAAGGCTTGGATTTTCCGATGAGCTTATCGATGATTAAGAAATTTGAGGAATTGAATGGTTTGACGATCTATGTGTATGGGATCGATGGCATCACGAAAGACGGTATTAGTAAAATTGTACCGATATATCTAAGTAAGCAAACGTCGGATAAACCAACCATTCACCTACTCATGATCAAAGCCGAAATCGATGAGGAGGAGGCTGACGAGGAGGATGCTGCCGTTCATAAGGTGTATCATCATTTCGCGTGGATTAAATACATGTCGCGACTCTTGAGTGCACAGATATCGAAGGGTATCGTCGCATGCAGATTTGCGGTCGATGCTTGCGTCATCTTACCACGGTTGAAAAATTGCAGTGGCACAAAGAGGATTGCGCGAATAACGGGTAGATGATTGTGATTAAACATAAGAAGTCATGGGTACACTACAATAAAATTGAGATTGAATCAACAATTATAAAAAAATTGTATAACATTTATTTCGAATTAACCGTGGTTTCAGTTATCCGTGGATCGTTCGGTCCCGATCACCTCGGTTAATTCGAGTCTTACTGTAAAAAGTATGAAAGACAAGCATAGTATATCGAAAAGCTATCAATATGGGTTTTCCACAGATAAATCAAAGACAATAAGAACATATCCATAAGACGCGGTAGCATCGCACTGCCAGCATAGTAAGAAATTCAGAAAAACGGCTGCAGATGAGTGGTACGCTAATATGCCGGCCGAGCTATACTTGATGTATTACAATTTCAATCATCTGTATGGTGTAGCTATGTGTGAGTCATTGCCATACGGCTCGTTCGCGTGGGTAGAAAATGTCGAGCAATGTATGGGGGATATTCCAGATGACGCTGAAACGGGATACATCTTGAAGGTTGATTTGGAGTATTCTCGAGAGTTACACGACACGCGTAAAGATTTATCCTTATACCCACAACACTACGGTCCTCCTGGGCGGACACTAAAAAAAAAATTAACGACCACGCGGCCGCGAACTGTAAAATACGTAATTGACTAAAGACATTTGAAACATCACGTAAAATTGGGATTACGCATCATTGAAATTCACAGAGTCCTCGATTTTAAGCTTGGCTAAAATGTCGCAATGATCGAACTGACTCGCATTCTTGCGTTTATTCTTTTTACGATTCATCTGGAAAGCTAGAATGACATATCGTAGCTTTTTAAATTGTGTGGACGTCTTCACGGACCGTATGGTATACTCGTTATGGTATCGAGTTGAACGTGAGCAATTCGAAGAGTGCGCGAGCATGATTTTTAAACGGCTATAAGTTCGATAGGTGTGATGGAGCTCGTTCCCGAAAGCGTCAGCGTGAAATAATTATTCATGGGTAGTTGTTGTTCAACTGATTCGTATCCGAACGGAATCCTTTTTTTAGACACTTCAAAATTTCATACATAAGTCACTACATGCAACAGTATCATAGTCCTCATATCGTTCATGATTGTATCTGATAGTGCTATCAGCACCCAAATATATCTCCAGATCTTGAGGTAGCTAAAAATTGTAAAAACTGTCAAATTACATGACTTCACGGTTGGTTTTTCTGTATGCAACCCAATGTGTGCCAGGTCCATCTTTGTCATCGAGATTCACAATAAGGGATTTGTAATTTCGGCGCCCACTCTTGGGAATTCATTTTTCACGTGAACTCCACGACAATGGGAAATTTTCGTCGCTTTTGAATTCAATATCGAAATGTTGAACAATGCTTGAAATTGGGACTGCGCATCACAAAAATGAAAAGAATTTTCAAATTCAAACAGCGCGCTTGGCTAAAAAAAATACATCGATGTAAATATTTAATTAGGAATGAAATCTGACAATGACTTTGAGCATTTCCACAAGAGTTTTGTTGAGATTGTTTGTGTTTGTTTGGGTTCCCATCCCAAACAAACCGAAACAAATCCAACAAAACTCAAACGTCATGAAAGTCTCCAAATGTTCCATGAGCGTCCTCGAAAGTCTCTCTTGAATGTCTTCGAACCCCTCATGAATATCTTCAAACGCCTTATGAACGTCTATGGCAGTCTCTTGAATGTCTCATGAACATGTTCGAATGTCTCACGAACGTCTTCGAAAGTGTCTTGAACGTCTTTGAACCCCCCATAAATATCTTCGAACGGCTCATGAACGTTTTCGAAAATCTCTCGAACGCCGTTGAATCCCCCATGAAAGTCTTCAAATGACTCCAAACGTCTCCGTACATATATTGCACTTCTCCCCAATGTGTAGCGAATGCTTTCGAACTACTCGCGAACGTCTTATGAATGTCTCACAAACATCTATCGAACGTCTACCGATAAATGTCTTCGAACACCACGAGCGATTAAAATAATTTATTTTCAATAAATTCCATACACAAGAAATTTATATTCACATTGGAAAGAAATATTTCATATAGTTGTGCAATCCAATAGCAGATGATGATGTAACGAAGTACGGGGTGAGGAGAATAAATCAAAATTACATAATATTACATTTCTTTTATTTGTACGATTTTTTATGATTCGACCACCCATTAAACATTTTAAATACATTTTGCAATGCACAATTTTTTTCATGCTTTTCACACCGTAGCATTGAGCATCCATCTAATTTACTCTAATTAAATGTCATTCAAAAAATCGTAAAGTTATCAATGAGCGAAAAGTACACACAATTCAAGGGTTCATCCGTACCACCCGGATATAAAATCATCGAAGTTCGAATGTTTCTCCCTCAACATCCCTCTTCGATGATGATAATAATACTTGTTGATAACCGTCGTCGTCGTCGTCGTCGTCGTCGTCGTCGTCGTCGTCGTCGTCGTCGTCGTCGTCGTCGTCGTCGTCGTCGTCGTCGTCGTCGTCGTCGTCGTCGTCGTCGTCGTCGTCGTCGTCGTCGTCGTCGTCGTCGTCGTCGTCGTCGTCGTCGTCGTCGTCGTCGTCGTCGTCGTCGTCGTCGTCGTCGTCGTCGTCGTCGTCGTCGTCGTCGTCGTCGTCGTCGTCGTCGTCGTCGTCGTCGTCGTCGTCGTCGTCGTCGTCGTCGTCGTCGTCGTCGTCGTCGTCGTCGTCGTCGTCGTCGTCGTCGTCGTCGTCGTCGTCGTCGTCGTCGTCGTCGTCGTCGTCGTCGTCGTCGTCGTCGTCGTCGTCGTCGTCGTCGTCGTCGTCGTCGTCGTCGTCGTCGTCGTCGTCGTCGTCGTCGTCGTCGTCGTCGTCGTCGTCGTCGTCGTCGTCGTCGTCGTCGTCGTCGTCGTCGTCGTCGTCGTCGTCGTCGTCGTCGTCGTCGTCGTCGTCGTCGTCGTCGTCGTCGTCGTCGTCGTCGTCGTCGTCGTCGTCGTCGTCGTCGTCGTCGTCGTCGTCGTCGTCGTCGTCGTCGTCGTCGTCGTCGTCGTCGTCGTCGTCGTCGTCGTCGTCGTCGTCGTCGTCGTCGTCGTCGTCGTCGTCGTCGTCGTCGTCGTCGTCGTCGTCGTCGTCGTCGTCGTCGTCGTCGTCGTCGTCGTCGTCGTCGTCGTCGTCGTCGTCGTCGTCGTCGTCGTCGTCGTCGTCGTCGTCGTCGTCGTCGTCGTCGTCGTCGTCGTCGTCGTCGTCGTCGTCGTCGTCGTCGTCGTCGTCGTCGTCGTCGTCGTCGTCGTCGTCGTCGTCGTCGTCGTCGTCGTCGTCGTCGTCGTCGTCGTCGTCGTCGTCGTCGTCGTCGTCGTCGTCGTCGTCGTCGTCGTCGTCGTCGTCGTCGTCGTCGTCGTCGTCGTCGTCGTCGTCGTCGTCGTCGTCGTCGTCGTCGTCGTCGTCGTCGTCGTCGTCGTCGTCGTCGTCGTCGTCGTCGTCGTCGTCGTCGTCGTCGTCGTCGTCGTCGTCGTCGTCGTCGTCGTCGTCGTCGTCGTCGTCGTCGTCGTCGTCGTCGTCGTCGTCGTCGTCGTCGTCGTCGTCGTCGTCGTCGTCGTCGTCGTCGTCGTCGTCGTCGTCGTCGTCGTCGTCGTCGTCGTCGTCGTCGTCGTCGTCGTCGTCGTCGTCGTCGTCGTCGTCGTCGTCGTCGTCGTCGTCGTCGTCGTCGTCGTCGTCGTCGTCGTCGTCGTCGTCGTCGTCGTCGTCGTCGTCGTCGTCGTCGTCGTCGTCGTCGTCGTCGTCGTCGTCGTCGTCGTCGTCGTCGTCGTCGTCGTCGTCGTCGTCGTCGTCGTCGTCGTCGTCGTCGTCGTCGTCGTCGTCGTCGTCGTCGTCGTCGTCGTCGTCGTCGTCGTCGTCGTCGTCGTCGTCGTCGTCGTCGTCGTCGTCGTCGTCGTCGTCGTCGTCGTCGTCGTCGTCGTCGTCGTCGTCGTCGTCGTCGTCGTCGTCGTCGTCGTCGTCGTCGTCGTCGTCGTCGTCGTCGTCGTCGTCGTCGTCGTCGTCGTCGTCGTCGTCGTCGTCGTCGTCGTCGTCGTCGTCGTCGTCGTCGTCGTCGTCGTCGTCGTCGTCGTCGTCGTCGTCGTCGTCGTCGTCGTCGTCGTCGTCGTCGTCGTCGTCGTCGTCGTCGTCGTCGTCGTCGTCGTCGTCGTCGTCGTCGTCGTCGTCGTCGTCGTCGTCGTCGTCGTCGTCGTCGTCGTCGTCGTCGTCGTCGTCGTCGTCGTCGTCGTCGTCGTCGTCGTCGTCGTCGTCGTCGTCGTCGTCGTCGTCGTCGTCGTCGTCGTCGTCGTCGTCGTCGTCGTCGTCGTCGTCGTCGTCGTCGTCGTCGTCGTCGTCGTCGTCGTCGTCGTCGTCGTCGTCGTCGTCGTCGTCGTCGTCGTCGTCGTCGTCGTCGTCGTCGTCGTCGTCGTCGTCGTCGTCGTCGTCGTCGTCGTCGTCGTCGTCGTCGTCGTCGTCGTCGTCGTCGTCGTCGTCGTCGTCGTCGTCGTCGTCGTCGTCGTCGTCGTCGTCGTCGTCGTCGTCGTCGTCGTCGTCGTCGTCGTCGTCGTCGTCGTCGTCGTCGTCGTCGTCGTCGTCGTCGTCGTCGTCGTCGTCGTCGTCGTCGTCGTCGTCGTCGTCGTCGTCGTCGTCGTCGTCGTCGTCGTCGTCGTCGTCGTCGTCGTCGTCGTCGTCGTCGTCGTCGTCGTCGTCGTCGTCGTCGTCGTCGTCGTCGTCGTCGTCGTCGTCGTCGTCGTCGTCGTCGTCGTCGTCGTCGTCGTCGTCGTCGTCGTCGTCGTCGTCGTCGTCGTCGTCGTCGTCGTCGTCGTCGTCGTCGTCGTCGTCGTCGTCGTCGTCGTCGTCGTCGTCGTCGTCGTCGTCGTCGTCGTCGTCGTCGTCGTCGTCGTCGTCGTCGTCGTCGTCGTCGTCGTCGTCGTCGTCGTCGTCGTCGTCGTCGTCGTCGTCGTCGTCGTCGTCGTCGTCGTCGTCGTCGTCGTCGTCGTCGTCGTCGTCGTCGTCGTCGTCGTCGTCGTCGTCGTCGTCGTCGTCGTCGTCGTCGTCGTCGTCGTCGTCGTCGTCGTCGTCGTCGTCGTCGTCGTCGTCGTCGTCGTCGTCGTCGTCGTCGTCGTCGTCGTCGTCGTCGTCGTCGTCGTCGTCGTCGTCGTCGTCGTCGTCGTCGTCGTCGTCGTCGTCGTCGTCGTCGTCGTCGTCGTCGTCGTCGTCGTCGTCGTCGTCGTCGTCGTCGTCGTCGTCGTCGTCGTCGTCGTCGTCGTCGTCGTCGTCGTCGTCGTCGTCGTCGTCGTCGTCGTCGTCGTCGTCGTCGTCGTCGTCGTCGTCGTCGTCGTCGTCGTCGTCGTCGTCGTCGTCGTCGTCGTCGTCGTCGTCGTCGTCGTCGTCGTCGTCGTCGTCGTCGTCGTCGTCGTCGTCGTCGTCGTCGTCGTCGTCGTCGTCGTCGTCGTCGTCGTCGTCGTCGTCGTCGTCGTCGTCGTCGTCGTCGTCGTCGTCGTCGTCGTCGTCGTCGTCGTCGTCGTCGTCGTCGTCGTCGTCGTCGTCGTCGTCGTCGTCGTCGTCGTCGTCGTCGTCGTCGTCGTCGTCGTCGTCGTCGTCGTCGTCGTCGTCGTCGTCGTCGTCGTCGTCGTCGTCGTCGTCGTCGTCGTCGTCGTCGTCGTCGTCGTCGTCGTCGTCGTCGTCGTCGTCGTCGTCGTCGTCGTCGTCGTCGTCGTCGTCGTCGTCGTCGTCGTCGTCGTCGTCGTCGTCGTCGTCGTCGTCGTCGTCGTCGTCGTCGTCGTCGTCGTCGTCGTCGTCGTCGTCGTCGTCGTCGTCGTCGTCGTCGTCGTCGTCGTCGTCGTCGTCGTCGTCGTCGTCGTCGTCGTCGTCGTCGTCGTCGTCGTCGTCGTCGTCGTCGTCGTCGTCGTCGTCGTCGTCGTCGTCGTCGTCGTCGTCGTCGTCGTCGTCGTCGTCGTCGTCGTCGTCGTCGTCGTCGTCGTCGTCGTCGTCGTCGTCGTCGTCGTCGTCGTCGTCGTCGTCGTCGTCGTCGTCGTCGTCGTCGTCGTCGTCGTCGTCGTCGTCGTCGTCGTCGTCGTCGTCGTCGTCGTCGTCGTCGTCGTCGTCGTCGTCGTCGTCGTCGTCGTCGTCGTCGTCGTCGTCGTCGTCGTCGTCGTCGTCGTCGTCGTCGTCGTCGTCGTCGTCGTCGTCGTCGTCGTCGTCGTCGTCGTCGTCGTCGTCGTCGTCGTCGTCGTCGTCGTCGTCGTCGTCGTCGTCGTCGTCGTCGTCGTCGTCGTCGTCGTCGTCGTCGTCGTCGTCGTCGTCGTCGTCGTCGTCGTCGTCGTCGTCGTCGTCGTCGTCGTCGTCGTCGTCGTCGTCGTCGTCGTCGTCGTCGTCGTCGTCGTCGTCGTCGTCGTCGTCGTCGTCGTCGTCGTCGTCGTCGTCGTCGTCGTCGTCGTCGTCGTCGTCGTCGTCGTCGTCGTCGTCGTCGTCGTCGTCGTCGTCGTCGTCGTCGTCGTCGTCGTCGTCGTCGTCGTCGTCGTCGTCGTCGTCGTCGTCGTCGTCGTCGTCGTCGTCGTCGTCGTCGTCGTCGTCGTCGTCGTCGTCGTCGTCGTCGTCGTCGTCGTCGTCGTCGTCGTCGTCGTCGTCGTCGTCGTCGTCGTCGTCGTCGTCGTCGTCGTCGTCGTCGTCGTCGTCGTCGTCGTCGTCGTCGTCGTCGTCGTCGTCGTCGTCGTCGTCGTCGTCGTCGTCGTCGTCGTCGTCGTCGTCGTCGTCGTCGTCGTCGTCGTCGTCGTCGTCGTCGTCGTCGTCGTCGTCGTCGTCGTCGTCGTCGTCGTCGTCGTCGTCGTCGTCGTCGTCGTCGTCGTCGTCGTCGTCGTCGTCGTCGTCGTCGTCGTCGTCGTCGTCGTCGTCGTCGTCGTCGTCGTCGTCGTCGTCGTCGTCGTCGTCGTCGTCGTCGTCGTCGTCGTCGTCGTCGTCGTCGTCGTCGTCGTCGTCGTTTTTGTTTACATTCTCAGTGTCGCGGACTTGCCTCGAATATATATGGCATGTTTTTTTCTCCGATAGGTCCGGGGAGGGGGGTTAATTTTCGGAAATGTTTTAAGTCGGTTCGGTTTAAGGGTAAATGTATTTTACCGTTTCTCTCTCTTTACACACAATTGTTTTTTAACACTTTATTTTAATATTCCATATCATCGAAATCATAACCTTATGGAGGAGTGTCCGTGGAATTTGGAAATTAGCACTCTTTTGTCATCTCTCCTGCTGAGAGCAACTTTATTTTGCATCACCGTATGAATAATGTGTTTTTTTTACTCATGATCAATTATTGCGCCTTGATGAGGTTTGTTTCGTGCGCAAACAAGTAATTTTTTGAAGTCTTCGAATGTGATGGATTTCAGGGCTGACCGCCTAATACCCTTAGCTCGCTTCTTCATATCGTCACAGTCGAGGATTTTAAACGAGTACAGTTTCGCTCCCCAGTTTGCAAATTCCATCATAATACGACCATTATTCTCATCTTTCATGAGGCCTAATTCCTCTTATTTCGAAAGTACATTTGGTACAGATTATTTGTCCAATAATCACATCCAATAATCAGATGTGTCAAACTTGTAACACTTCATTGTTTCATAAATATTGGACACGCTGATGTGATAAATCAGACTATCAGTGTCCGTATACAATAATTTTGTTCGATTGTTAAATCTTTCGAGTATGTAATTGTAGTTAAAATCATAAATCCAGGGCTTAGGTAAATTGAGAATGGAAAATCCTGTGGATGTGGGCTTATTAAATAGAACGCACGCTCTATTGAGCTCGATTATAATAATGTCATTGTCAAATATGGTGCAGCTATGGAATATGGGCTTGGCGATCTGCGCTTCCGCTCCCTACTACCTCTTCCACTTAGTTACGAGTCGTACTTCCCGATGTTTCTTCATATTTTCCATTGTTTTACCAAAGACCGGGTGGTTCACCGGGTGGATTTCCTTCCTAATTCAATATTTACATCGATGTATTTTTTTTAGCCAAGCGCGCTATTTGAATTTGAAAATTCTTTGCATTTTTGTGATGCGCAGTCCCAATTTCAAGCATTGCTCAACATTTCGATAATGAATTCAAAAGCAACGAAAATTCCTCATTGTCGTGGAGTTCACGTGAGAAATAAATTCCCATGAGTGGACGCCGAAATTACGAATCCCTTATCGTGAATCTCGATGACAAAGATGGACCTGGCACACATTGGGTTGCATACAGAAAAACCAACGATGAAGTCATGTAATTTGACAGTTTTTACAATTTTTAGCTACCTCAAGATCTGGAGAAATATTTGGGTGCTGGTAGCACTATCAGATACAATCATGAACGATATGAGGACTATGATACTGTTGTATGTAGTGACTTATGTATGAAATTTTGAAGTGTATAAAAAAAGGATTCTGTTCGGATACGAATCAGTTGAACGACAACTACCCATGAATAATTATTTCACGCTGACGCTTTCGGGAACGAGCTCCATCACACCTATCGAATTTATAGCCGTTTGAAAATCATGCTCGCGGACTCTTCGAATTGCTCACGTTCAGCTCGATACCATAACGAGTATACCATACGGTCCGTGAAGACGTCTACGCAATTGAAAAAGCCACGATATGTAATTTTAGCTTTCCAGATGAATCGTAAAAAGAATAAACGCGAGAATGCGAGTCAGTTTGATCATTGCGACATTTTAGCCAAGCTTAAAATCGAGGACTCTGGGAATTTCCATGACGCGTAATCCCAATTTTACGCGATGTTTCAAATTTCTTTAGTGAATTACGTATTTTTACTTTCGCGGCCGCGTGGTCGTTAATTTTCTTTGAGTGTCCGCCCAGGAGGACCGTGGTGTTGTGGGTATAAGGGTAAATCTTTAAGCGTGTCGTGTAACTCTCGAGAATGCTCCAAATCAACCTTCAAGATGTATCCCGTTTCAGCGTCAGCTGGAATATCACGGAAACATTACTCGAAATTGTCTACCTAAGCGAACGAGCCGTATGGCAATGACTCACACATAGCTTCACGATACTGATTATTGAAATTGTAATACATCAAGTATGGCTCGGCCGGCATATTAGCGTACCACTGATCTGCAGCCGTTCTTCTGAATTTTTTAGTATGCTGGCAGCGCGATGCTACCGCGTCTTATGGATATGTTCTTATTATCTTTGATTTATCGGTGGAAAACCCATATTGATAGCTTTTCGATATACTATGCTTGCCTTTCATATTTTTTACAGTAAGACTCGGATTAATCGAGGTGATCGGGACCGAACGATCCACGGATAACTGAAACCACGGTTAATTCGAAATAAATGTTATACAATTTTTTTATAATTGTTGATTCAATCTCAATTTTATTGGAGTGTACACATGACTTCTTGAGTGTAATCACAATCATCTACATCATCATCGCAATCCGCTTTGTGCCATTGCAATTTTTCAACCGTGGTAAAATGACGCAAGCATCGACCACACATCTGCGTGCGACAATACTCTTCGATATCTGCGCACTCAAGAGTCGCAACATGTGTTTAATCCACGCGAAATGATGATACATCTTATGAACGGCAGCATCCTCCTCGTCAGCCTCCTCCTCATCGATTTCGGCTTTGATCATGAGTAGGTGAATGGTTGGTTTATCCGACGTTTGCTTACTTAGATATATCGGTACAATTTTACTAATACCGTCTTTCGTGATGCCATCGATCCCATACACATAGATCGTCAAAGCATTCAATTCCTTAATCATCGATAAGCTCATCGGAAAATCCAAGCCTTCGTATTTGAGCACTTCGCTATAATGAGGATAAGAACTTTTACGTTCGGAATGCATCCTCGGTGGTGGGGAGAGAGCTGCGGTGACGGACCAGAGAAAACAATATGGGCCATTGTTTTCAATATTGATGACGGCCCGTTTCATCTGTACATCCTTTGGAAGACGCGTGTATGTGGATAAGCCTCCTCGCAGTGGTTCGTACTTGTTAATGTTCACAAGTAGATGTGAGATTTCGTGTAAGGTCCAACCCGACTCATTTTCCTGAAAGTCCTCAATTTTGGTGGAGAGTTTTGCTTGGACGCACTCGGTTAACCACTCGGCAACATCGCTCGATGATAGAACGATCGCGTTTTTCGTTTGAAATGTCTTTTCCTCTTCAATGATTTTATTCACCTTCATTTGGCGAAATTTGCACGCTACGGACACATTCACCTTCAACGTTACCCTCCTCGCGCATGATTTTATTCAGTTTTGATACCAGCACGCGCATCGCATTTCCGAGAAAACTTTGAGACATCTATGTGCTCGAAATTCACAATTGAGAACGTCTTTATCCGATTTTTAAATGCTGACTCGAGATCGAACCACTTTAGTTTATCATGAGCATCGCTCACACCAGTACCGCTTACACCAGCGCTGCTAACACTTGCTCCACGCACGATTTTTTCCCTCAACGACAACAATTTCGCTATTGTCAATCGAATTTTCAGTTTTTGACCGACATTGAACCCTGGTTTTTTCAACGTTTTCTCCAAACGTTTGACGTGCACGTCACAGAACTTTTGCCACTTATCCACGTGAGAGAAATTGTTCCTCGCACCGCTCAACTTGTCGATAATTTTATCGCGATCGTCCATGGTCCAGACTGCTCGATGAATCGAAATAAAATACGGATGCAGCAGGGCTCACAAATACATTTAAGAATGAAATCTCTATACAACCTCGTACGCGCGTTTGTGCGAGCGTGCGTGTCTGTGTGTGTGTGTGTGCACCGGCACGCGGTCGAACGTCGAGTTTTTATACGCAAGATCGAGTTCCACACAGCGAGAAGTTGGGTGCTCTTTTTTATGCTGTTCAATCTTCAACTCAGAATGATTTTTTTTCTCGAAATGATTTACTAGTTTCCTTCATTATACATTATGCATCCATATTTTCAGAGTCTGCGTCCAACGTTTCAATAACTAGATAATATTTCCAATTTAGTATATGAGCTAGGTGTTCTCGATTTTCATGACCCTTAACGTATGCGATAAACTTTCCACCGATGCACAGTGGGGCAGAATCCCAAAAAGCTGGCCAAAATTCGGAAAGTGTCCAAAATGATCTCCAATTCTCTTCTCGGGGGTTTTCGGGGTCGCTGAATACGAATCTGTTATCAGAATTACGATTTTCAAAATGGCGGACCCAAAATGGCGGACATAATTCAACCAATTAGTCAAATAATTCAGTAAAAAATACCCAATCATATTTCTTAAGGGTTTTTGGGATCGCTGATTACGAATTTGTTATAGGAATGTTAATTTTTAAAATAGCAGACGCGATATATAGACGATTCCACAAAAATTTTCAATTTTTAAATATTTTTTAATAGAAAATGTTTCATAATATTTTTAGGTTTAAATGAGTAGAAAATCTCTTGAGCCATGTTTTTATTTTTGAACAATTTCTTGAGTACAAAATTTGCAATAAATCAAATATCTGTTATTTACTTCTAGTAACAAAAATCTTGTATGTCATCTTCAATGTTGGAATCATTCGATTCGGATTCTGATGTTGACCCACTTATATCCAAATCGGAATCGTTCCTTATCTCTTGTCTGGTGACTTCAGGTTGTTTTAACATTTCTATAGCTTCTTTATGTGAAGATTTCGCCGGTCTCTGGGGCAATTTCCTGATGCTTGAGAGGAATGGATCTGATGATACTAAGAGCTTATAGATAATGTCTCTCATATTCGATTATCGAGAGCATTTTCTTGAATGATGTAACCTGTAGTTCTTTATGTCCTTATTGCGTGACTCTTGGGCCTCTTCAGAAAGTTGTCCGATCGGTAAAAGGGCATATTTTACAATTTCTGCTCCGTGCATCAACACTTTGTGCACAGATGTTGGCATGTAATACCATGGATATAAAGCAACGAATAAACGGGCAGTATTTACACAATAGTCTTTGAATTTTTCTTCGTCTATATCATACCCGCTCGAAATTGCCTGCAAAATAACATGAAATCGGTGAATTAAATTTTCATCGACTCCTGTTATTTCAGCAGATATATTAGCATTTTCGAAAAAGCGGCGGGCGGTATTTCCATCGTTTGAGCTGCCATATCCTGGATTTGGTCGATCAACGATAAGCCCCAGTGTTGTCTTAAATTGAGTCTGTATGTCTTCCTTGCGTACTTTCACAATCTTTTTCACTACCTCTTCACGAGCTTGCCACTTTTGAGTTGTGAGCTTATACGACAAATGCAAACAGCACTCGAAAAAACGAATCCACGCATGTAATGTAGATATGCCAAATCTTAAATTATCTGTAGTAATGTCCATTTTTATAATTTTGTCGATGTTATTAAAATCTTTAGAGGTGGCTTTGCACAGGAAGCAGCGTTGTGCAGAAGTGGTACCGGTTACAGCGTTACAGACTTTGCCGTCTATCATCGTAAACGACATACAATAGGTTACTGAAATTGATTTTTCATTTTGTTCAGTAGTGTATGGTGCAAGACCCGCAATCTGCTGTTCAATGTCGGTAACTTCTTTCAATGTTGATTGTACATCTTCATGTACAAACTGCAATCGTATTGGTCTGCAGAATCGAGGAGATGAAGGTCTAGGATTTTTCCACACAATAGTTCCTTCATCCGTCTCGTGATTGTTGTAGATTAATTGCAAAGGTACCAGAGAAGTATAAAAAATGTTTTCATCAGATTTTCCAGCCTCATCAAATTTTTGCTTATAAACACTTTGACCGCTGCTTCCATCACATCCCCATTTACAGTGAAGTACTAATTTTTGCAGAATTTCAGAATTTAGAGTATCGATGACATCAGCCTGAAGTTGTATAATTCTGTATGTGGTATGATCAAGTAAAGCCTGTAGTTTAATTTGTGCGCACGACTCAGTAATATTCATGTACACAACTGATGGATAACAACGATTTTTTGCTTTTTCTACTTCATGGTATGATGGGAATAATTTGCATTTACGTGCTCTAGCTGCATTTCTTGATAGCTGATAAGAGCGCTTTGATTCTCCTTTCTCGATCATCAAAGAAAGTGCTTCGTCTGGGGTTAAAGGTGTCTCATTTTTTGACCGAACAGCAGCTATATATTTTGAGGCTCTTGTTGGGCTGGTTAATGTGACATCTTTAAGAACTTGAGCAGCATCCACTTGACCAGAAGTCCTTAAACTCATTTGAGCAGCATACGTCAATTCTTCTGTAGATAAAGTAGAACGTATTTCTTCAGTCTTTCGCCTCTTAAATCTATCGCTGGATAAAGCAAAGGATTTCGAAGGTCGTCCAGATGTTCCTTTTTCATCATTCTTCACAATCTTCTCAGATGTTGATGTTGTGCATTCAGTATCGGATAATGTTGAAAAACATAACCATTCAACCATTCTTCATTATTTTTTAGAAACTTTTCTTGGCCTCTATTTGCTGCTTTCCATCTGGATCGAAAATTTGCAAATAACAGTCCTAATGACTTTTCATCCTCGTCTACTTGTATCACATGTTCTGTTTTCTTGAAAATTGCATCTTTCAAAACTCCAATAACGAATTTCTGTTCGTTTTTTAAACTGTCTTTCACCATGAAAAAAACATCTCTTCTTGATAATTCCATATTTGAAGATTGGGAAGACTCTGTAAAATACCAATATAAACATGTACAAAATTGAATGACATTATTTTGAAATCATTTTATACTTAACAAAACTATATACGGTGTTCTGACTCGAAATGTACAAAAATAATTTATTACTACTAAAAATGATTTTATATTTATAAAGAAAACGAATATTTATGATATAAATGATTAACAAATATATTTACATACATTCTGCACGAAAAAAAACCGAAATTACATGAAATCTGTCTTTACGAGAATCACCTCTGTGTCAGTATACAACAGGTATAATAAAGCCTGAACAGCAGGCGGGCTCCTTTCTTTCATACATGGCTGCTCTAGGAGCGCCTCGTCAGTCCTTGCCGAATCGCCGTCTACACTACGTATACACTATGTACGTATACACTAATACACCTTTACTGCCGAAAACCGTTACGCCGTACAAACATGGTGGAAACACAGTTCTAGCTACTGAGAGTTCTTGCAGGAATATTTTATAAAATGTTGAGATTTTCGTAAAGCGTAAATTTAGAATAATAAATTACTGTATTAAAATTTAAATGATCTATGAATATTAATCAATAAATGAACATACTACAAATGGAATTGATAAATAAATATTAATCTATGTTAACAGACAGAAAATATACCAACGCGCTGTAACGTAATAATCAATGGATTACATTCACACGTCCGTTAATGTCGCGCCACGTATTGCTCCCTAAAAATTAGTCTAACTATTCGTTAAGCACTCCTGAGCAGCCAGTTTTTTAGTATATTATATTTAGTACTGTACACTATCAGTTTCTTGTTGAAACAGACATTTTTAAAGCTACTTTAGAAAATCGATTTTCGAAAAAAAATGAATAATTTTTTATGTTTACTTGTTGCAAAATTTAGATATTTCAAACATAAAATAAGCAATAACTGTGCATAATTATATTTTCTGCATACCTTAAGAAAGTTTTTCCATTTTGCAGAATTAAAATTGAGACAGTTTCGTCCGTTTCACAGCACTTCGAAACAGGCAAGAATTTTTCGACGCGTACGCTTGTTTAATGCGTACCGAACGGCGGCTGAATGTCGACTGACGTCGAGGCGACCCTAGAGCAGGTATAAACCTGCCCGGTCCGGAATTTCGTCCTAGGACTATCAGCAAACAAGATCTGAACATATATAGACGAATATATACAACTCAAAAATTTGACTTTTGGCCAGCTTTTTGGGATTCTGCCCCACTGTGCGATGTAGGCTATGCAGACATTTCCTTTGTATGCTGCTGCCAACATCAGCTGGAATGTTGCTGAATTCGCGAATTTCAGGCTGTGACATTTTCCGCTGCCAAAGACCATGCATAGATGTCCTCTATGCGCTGCTGCCAACATGGTCTCGAATGTTGTCGAATCAGCCTCAAGCGCCTTGATGATCGTTCCGAGTAGAAACACGCTAAATTCGTTGCGAATGTTAACGACATGCTTTTTGCCAAATTTGGTGTTGACCGCCCGTATGTTGGTGATGGCATAATCCGACCGGGGGGACAACTCGCTGAGCTTCTCCGTCGGCAGAAAATCGGGAATTTTACCAATTTTATTGATGAACTCCATTGTTTCACTCGTGTGCACGTCGTTCTTTCCCATATGTGCGTCCGATCTTGAATCGCAACATCATGTACTCCTTGCCCGCCCCCCTGCATTGACAGCACGAGGGTCCGAGCGCGGAAAAATGTCACGCGTCCGACGACTCACCCCCTCCCCACAAAACGTTTGAAAAAATATTCGTAGAAAAGTCTGACGAAATGGTAAGTTTCGGTAAGGAATTCGGCCGATGGTAAGGTCTCGGAAAATAGTCATTCAATACCTCAATTCGCTGATTTCAACACGTCGATGTATAAACAAAACTATCCCATCTCGGCGGGGGGGGGGCTTTGTCAAGCCACGGCAAGCGCCCGATGACTCACCACCCACAAATGTTTAACACCATTTCTGAGAAATGGGACCCTCCATTCTTCCTCCCATCACCCCCCTCTTCCCGCGGGAGGGGCGGGGGGGGACTCCCTTTTACTACAAAGCACTTCGACTCTTTGTCAATCGTTGCGCGGCCTCGCTAGGAGTCCGACGTGTGTCCCGTGTTTACCCCCCCCCCTCCCCCCATTCCGCCGAATTCCATTCGAGGCGAACGGGGACTTACCACCATCGGTCGGTAAGCAAGTGAGCCCTACCATCGGTTAGTAAGCAGGTGAGCCTCACCATCGGTCAGTAAGCAGTGCAGCCCTACCATCGGTCGGCAAGTACAGACATCAACAGTCAATCATGGTACCGGTTCTAACCAAAACCCTACCCGACCATCCGCCGATAAGTCGGGAATCAACCGTTTTTTGGTTCGTTTCTCAACTAAATCGGTATGTCGGTAGTAAGATTCGTCGGTTAGAAGCGGTACCATTACACTACTGGTAGTATAGCTAAAAAGGGTTAAATATGAATGTCCAACGATAATTTTGGCGATAAGGGCCTGCGAAGTATACGGAAGTCGATAAGGGCTTGGGAAGAATTCGCTACAGTCAGTATTTTTTGCGTGTAGCAAATTTGCTACTAACATTTTCACTCGCTCGGTTCGAACTATTATTCTAATTCAATAAAAAAAATCTTCAAAGCCTAGTTCGTCCAGTCAAGCTTCCTTTACACAATTCTATGAAAAAATATTCCAACAATGTCGATTTACTGACTTTTTTAAACAAAAAACGGGCAGCAGATCGAATGCTGGGGCTAGCGTCGTGAATTTTCACGACAACATTGTTGCCCTATTAACATAATTCATATGTTTACGTTTGTATTTCAAGGTATCCCGGCATTTGTAGCTGCATGTAGTATAGATTGATAGGACTGTGAAGTAGCTTGTCCCCTATAGCTACGGTGGCAGCTAAAGGGTTAAGGAAAGGTTTCCTCACCATTTATGAGACTTAGAGGATGTTTTATGGTTACTTTTGGTTTTTACGGGGTATTTTTTTAATTGATTTATCTTTAAAAATGGCGGAGCTATGACACGGTCTTCTAAACGGGATGCAGCAGATGTTGTCAGACGTCGTGACACGTAGCGTCGGCGGGATTAATCCGAAAAAAACCAACGAAGATTTTTCTTTTGTTAACACTCATACGCAGAATATGAACCAAGAAAAAGTGATAAATGTTGAAAATCGATGAAATGGTACACTTTGAAATAAAAAGATTGAATTTTCCAAAAGAGCTACATTTTGAAATTCAAAATATACTTTTCTTTCATTTTCAAAAACATTTAGGATCATGTTTTAGACAATAAGGTCAGAAAGATTTATACCAAATTTTATCAGAATCGGTAGATTAGTTTTTTAAACCTTCCTTGACACGCTTATATTAAGCCACGTCTTTGACACACTGGGTCAATTTGACCCGGATGGAACTTCATCCACCCGCGATTAACAAACCTTCGGTCGGTTTTTATTGAAACAAAATTTGGAATACACTTTAAACATTTCTCAATATGCCTGCATAATTAAAATTCGGAAAGAATCAAATTGAGTTGCTGTACAAAATTATTGAAAACTTTCGGTTTTAGGAAAGTGAGAATTTTATTTCACATTCGTCCGGGTCAAAATGACCCAGTGTCTCAAGGAAGGGTTAACTATACGTCACGCCAGTTTTGAAAATACTGTTCAGAAGACCGTGCTATACCCCCGCCATTTTTAGAGACTAATAAAAATTAAAAATAACTACGGAACAGCCAAAGGTAAATAAAACACGCTAAATCTTAAAAATGGTAAAGAAATCTTTCCTTTAAGAAAAAAGTCATGGCAATCAGCAAATATTTCCTCGCCGAAAGGTATCTCCCCCCTTAATGCTTGCTCACGGAACGTCCATTCTTGTCAAGGGTTAAAGAATAAAAAGTCGTTTTCCCAAGACCATCTACCAACTACCAACGAGTGTAAGAAACATAATAACCATTATGTTTCTTACACTCAACAGAAACATAATGTAACGAGTCCCTGTCCACTACCTATTTTTTTCCATCTCTTTTGCTCTCTGTACCTCTGACTCACGGGCCTGCGTGCCTAATTTATCGCTTCCTGTCCCGCGGCTCCGCTCGACGCCGCGCTCCATTCTCCCGAGTCCCAAAGTGCATTTATTATCGCCTGCATGGTAATCCCGCCAGTTGCGTGGCCTACGTGACTTTTCCCAAATTCCTTTCCCGCGACCCTTTTTATCGCTAGTTTCCCATGCACTTTGCACCTAACCAAACAACCGCCGTTCCCGAATGCAGTCACACAACTCCGAAGTCCATCCTCCGCCGAAGGTTCCAGAGTCCTCTTCTAATCGCCCCGCCTAATCAGCCGCCTGCCTTTCCTGGAACTTAGTCACCCGTGTGCATATTTTCCCGCCGAACTTTCCAGACCCTTCCCAAATTCTTCCCCACCACGACCATTTTCCCACCGTCGACCCTTTAAAAACACCTCCCGCGATACACTCGTGGCATTCAATTCGTGACTCTGTCCCAGTGAAGAGCTGTTAACCTTCGTTGTTCAATTTCTGGTGTCAACCGCGTCTCTCGGGCCACGACCGCGCTTCGAAGCCGGACTGGCAGACCGTGTTGTAAACCGGGAAATAAAAAGGTTACCACAATTAAAACTCGTGTCATTTCTCGACATCACAAACTGGTGCTAAGTGTGGGGTGTGCCAGCCCAAAGTGTTAGAAGCTTGGACCGACCCATAACACCAAGAAGCAACAAGGACTCCAACAGCTCTGGACCACCAAGATAAAAAATCGGTGAGTAACCAATTTACTCAATATCGCCTACCTATCGAAATCGCGACGGTCTCTGATACAAGCTCCGTAAACACCATGTCGCTCTCAAATGTAAACGAGACGCTCAAAAACGCGATAGGCAAAGTGTTCGACCGGCCGGGTGGCAAAAACGGAGATGTGCGTGAAGAAACGGGACAATTTTCGCGACCGTCGAGTGTTTTATCGGACGAACAATTCGAGGAAATCACGCCTAAAGAGGCAATAGAACTAATAAAAGAATTCGGCGGAAAAAATATCGGTGTCGAGGCGTTTATAGCATCAATCGAGGACGTGCGACCACAAGTGACGCGACAAGATTATCTCCGTCGGTTGATAATCGCAAAAAAAAACGTGGGCGACGCGGCGCGTGAAATTCAGGAGTACGAGGTCGACACGTACGACCGACTGTACGAGACACTCCGCATCCTATTCGGGAATTTGCAACCGGCCAGCGTCTTCCGCGATAAACGCTCGCGTACGTTCCAAGGGAGGAACGAAACCGTATCGAAATTCACGAACCTATTTCTGGAGGTCCAGAATCAAGTCTTGGCCGTGCTCGCAAACTCTACGCCAAATGAGAGTAAGCGGAAACTCATAATAGAATATGAGAGAGAGCAGGGCCTCGAACAGTACCTGCTAGGCCTCCGGAAAGAAATTTCCACCGAAGTGCGCACACAGCGACCGGACAACATCCGAGCCGCCATCGCCAAGGCTCAAGCCGCAGAGGCTTATGACTACACGCGGGAAATAATGACCCGCAGCCTCAACATCGCCGACCGAAATCCCGGCAGCGCCCCACGTCGACCGATGCCTCCGACTCCGAGACCAGGACCCTCACACTCATCCGGGACACCTCGACCAAAGATTTTCTGCAACTACTGCAGAAGAATCGGGCACGTTGAATGGGATTGCCGCACCAAGATGCGTGACCTCCAAAATAGAGGCAACTCCGCCACCCAACAGTCGGGTTTTCGACGGGACCTGCCGCCACCTCGGCCTCCTCTGCGAGTCAACCACCTCCCTCCAAAGGAAACGACAGAAGCCGAAACATCGGAGGGATCCCTCGCGTTAACACCGTTGGATGCGCGAAACGAGTTGTCAAACTCGCCATGCGGGACATCTGAGGACCAGGGAGATTTCTACTACACACCGGAGCCGCTATCAGCCTCATCAAATTAGGAAGCCTCAAAGGTACGTCCCTGGTCGACAAAAATGTGAACACAGAATTCAAGATGGGCAACGATCTACACAGATCGTTGTTCGTAACGCAACAAGAATTCGAGGGCCGAAAGCAAATATTCCACGTCGTCCCTGATGATTTCCCATTGGAAGAGGACGGTCTGATTGGCGTCCCTTTCATGGAGAAATATCAGACGTACATCGGCATCGGGAAAGACAATTTCCTGCAATTTGACGGAAAACGACTGAATTTCGAACCTCTATCCGTCACGGTCCCGGCGAGATCCATCCACTTTATCTCCGTGCCAACAAACATCGCGAATGGACCAGCGATAACCAGCGAAGAAAATTCAGAATCCATAGTACCTTGCGTGTTCGAAGCCAAAGACTATGAAGCCCGAGTGCCCGTAATAAACGACTCGGAAGAACCGAAACGGTTTATCGTGGATCTACTGCGTGGGCTACCTTTCGAGGAACCTACCCCTTCATCGGCGGAGGCGCGCCAAGACGCACCGGCGGACGCATTGAGGATCCACCACATCCAAGAGCACAGTTCGGCAGATAGAATCCGAACGCTCAAAGAAAACGTGCGGCTACAGCACGTGCCACTCGAACTAGCGGAACCGGTGTGGGACATCATATCGTCCTTCCCCGACGTGTTTGCTTTACCTGGCGACCCACTGCCAGGTACGAAAGCGGTCAAACACCGCATTATAACCAGCGATGACGTTCAGATAAACGTCAAGCAGTACCGATACCCTCCGGCACACAAAGAGGGAATTGACCGTCAAGTCAACGACATGCTCGAACAGAAACTGATCGAGCCCAGCGACTCACCATACAACGCCCCACTCTGGGTAGTACCAAAAAAATCTGACGCATCCGGGAAAAAGAAGTGGAGGATCGTCATCGATTTCAGGAAGCTAAATGAGAAGACTTCTCTCGACGCCTACCCTCTTCCGCGTATCGACGAAATCCTGGATCAACTGGGGCGAGCCAAATACTTCTCCGCCTTCGATCTCGCATCCGGATTTCACCAAATACCGATGGACGAACGAGATAAGCAAAAGACAGCCTTCTCGACGCCATCAGGACATTTTCATTACAACCGGATGCCTTTCGGTCTCAAAAACGCACCTGCAACGTTCCAACGGATGATGAACAACGCACTGCGTGGACTGATTGGCAACACGTGTTTTGTTTATCTCGACGACATAATAATCTACGGCAACACATTGGAGGAACACAACAGGAAACTACTGGATGTGTTGAAGCGCCTGCGCGAAGCAGACTTAAAACTGCAACCGGACAAGTGCGAATTCCTCCGACCAGAACTGGAATTCCTGGGACACGTGATATCTGAAGAAGGGGTAAAGCCAAATCCAAAGAAAATCGAGGCCGTGACGAATTTCCCAACACCAAAAGAGCCGAAACATATAAAACAGTTTCTTGGACTCGCGGGGTATTATCGCAAGTTCATTAAGGATTTTAGTAGAATTGCGAAACCCTTAACCGAGTTGTTGAAAAAAGATGCACCGTGGAACTGGAGTGAAAAGCAGGAACAGGCTTTTCAACTCCTACGTACCGCTCTGACGACCGCACCCGTCCTGCAATACCCGGATTTCACGAAAGAATTCGTACTGACCACCGACGCTAGCAACCACGCAATCGGTGCCGTCCTATCACAGGGACCGATCGGGAAGGACCGACCGGTTGCCTATCCCTCGCGCACTCTCAACAAGGCAGAGCAGCGCTACTCTACCACCGAGAGAGATGCTCGCGATTACCTGGGCAACAAAGCATTTCCGTCAGTACCTGTACGGAAAACAATTTAAAATCGTAACCGACCACAAGCCGCTGATTTGGATATTGAAGGCAACTGACCCTCCAACCAACAGCCGACTGATGCGTCTACGGATAAAAGTCGAAGAATACGAGTATGAGCCAATTTATAAAAAAGGCTCTCTCAACACGAACGCAGACGCTCTCTCTCACATTTACGCCGTGACCACCCGAAGTCAACAGCGATCTCAAACGGAAGACAACACAGACGAAAAAGAAAACGTGGAGCACACAAATGACAACAACGACAATCCAGCGGAGGAGGAACAAGGAGAAGACTCAACAAGTGATCCACCGCTGTACATCGAGTTCGAGCTGACCGAAAACGTTCCGGTAGTCCTCGAAATCAGTGAGGACGTTCCACCGAAGGACGTTCCCGCCATAAAAATAGTGGACGCCCCAAGCGACGCCGAGGATCAACTTTTCATCAATTTCTCCGAGGACGAAATCGACTGGTTCAACCGAATCACAGCCGCCTTAATGAAAGTGAAGACGACCACGAAAATATACCTCGGTTGTGATCACCTCCGCGCCCATCCGGGAATAAAGAACCGGATTAAACTGATGATTAGTTTCATCTGGTCAACCAGAGAGGATCGCCCACTATTATACCTGTACGACAAGGATCTCCACGAGCCAGGTACAGAGGAAGAACGTCAACGCATTATTAAAGAACATCATGGGACGAAAGCCACCGGACACTTCGGGATAGCCAAGACCCTCGACCGCATTAAGGCCGTTGCTACATGGCCGAATATGCAGCGAGACGTCGAAGACTACATCCGAAGATGCAACACCTGCCAAAAAATCAAGTTGGTGCGCGCGCGGCCTCAAGCCGAAGCCGTGATTACGGACACACCCGAACAACCGAACGACAAGATCGCATTGGACCTCGTGGGACCCATTCCCGAGTCTGCCGATGGGTACAAGTACATCATGTCAGTACAGGACCAACTGACAAAATATATCACGTTGATCCCTCTAAAGACACAAGATGCACAAGCTACCGTAAATGCACTCGTCGAACATTTTATCTACATCCACGGCGCATCAAAGAAAATTCTCACCGACGGAGGTCGCAACTTCATCAGCCAGACGTTTAAACACTTGGAGAAACTCTTCAAAATCTCACACATGTCCACGACTACGTTCCACCCGCAAAGCAACGGAAGTCTAGAGAGAGCCCACGGACCGATTAAGGAACAAATTAAGGCTCTCATTCACGACCACCGCGAAGATTGGGACAAAAAAATTAAAATTTGTCTCCATGGCTTACGCCACGGCGAAACAAGAAGGCATCGGACTCACACCTTTTGAGATGCAGTTCGGACGGAAACCGAACGTCCCGAACAGCATTCCCATTCATCGAACGAATGCTACCATCGACGAATACTTCGAGAGACTACGCGCGGACCACGAACGAATTCTGAAGAAAGGACGTGACCACCTGGTTGCAGCGAAGCAGCGTTACAAAGCCAACCAAGACGCTCACATCCATCGACCTGCTCCCATCTTCAACAAGGGTGACGAAGTTCTCGTTGCCCAGGAACGAGATAAATCCCCGCTGGCTCCAAAGTGGGAAGGCCCCGCGATAATACTCGAACGGACTTCCGATGTTAATTACGAGATTCTGCTTAGAAATAGAAAAAAATTAATCCATGTAAATAAGCTTAAGCCATATTTCAAAAACTAATTGCTTTTATGTTTAGGGACAAGATGTTGGCGTTTCTATTGTTGCTCGCGTCTACTTGCCTGGCCAATGAAGTTTTTCAAGTGGAGCCAATCTCTGGACCAGTCTGTATGGAACATCTGGGCGACGTGGTAATGTTCCACAAGACCTGGACCGTAGTCAACTATGTCGACCTCACCAAGATCAACGTGCAACAAGACGAATTGTTCAGCATCGCTAACAAACTGTCAATAGTATGTAACGCTACTCAAGGCAAGACGAGGTATCTCGAATCTATTACAATAGAAACTGTACGAAATAGATTGCTCCGCATCGAAGACCGTAGGGTCCGTTTAATGAACATAATTAACTACACCCCGCGCCTTAAAAGAGGAGTGTTCAATTTTATTGGCGATATCAGCAAAATTCTATTCGGTACACTTAGGAATTCAGACGCTGAATATTATAATAACGAGATCGATAAGATTCATGAAGACAACGCGAAACTAGCTGCATTGATTCGTAACCAAACTACCATCGTTAAAGCTGTAATTTCGACCTTTTCGGAAGTCATAGAAAATTTACGTAACGAAACTAATCACTTGCATAATGCATTGTACAACGTAGCTTACCGAACAGCAAACAACACTCGGGACATCATTATTAGTTCACAAGTAGCATAATAATGATTTTGAACCTTCGTTGAATAGTCCAACGGCAATATAAGCTGCTAAATTTACAACGATTGCTCCACTCGAGACGATTTTTGGGCTGATTTTCCAAATAAGTTGGTTGAAGCTTTCGTTGTTATTTTGATTGAAGCCACCGACGCATCTTTCGAGTAAAGTTTCCTTACTCAGATCGTTGTATATAGGTCTGATGGCATCCAATACATTTGATGGAAGTGGTTTGTAATCGTGTTGGATAGCCTCGTTTCTCACCTGAGCTCGTTGATACGCACACCTCGATTCTTCACCGGTTGGACATCTCTCATGGTGTGGATTTGCATCGATTGAACTGTAATGATCGAAGGTCGCCCATATTGTCTCATGCATATCGTGAACAGAAGCAGAATGGCGTCGAATAGCAAGTTCATAGTACACAGTGAGCTTGTCAATAAATTTTCCTGTCAGCTGTCCTTTACCACCAAGCTTTTTGTTGTTTTTTTACTAAATTACGAAGGCGGGATCCCATACGCTTTTGGACGTGACCGATGCATTCTTTTTTTATAACTTCTACGTCGTCATAAGGATGAGAATTTACTAGCCCAGTGTACGTTTTCGAATCTCCGTCTTCAATATAGTAACGGTACAGGACATTATATTTTTCTATTGAACGCTTGAGGATTTCGATAATGGAGTCCACCTCCATTTTTTCCGAAGAGCCTTCGTGATTTGCACTGCAGTTATCTTCGTGTGTTTCGTACCTTTCTTCGTATTCCGCATCATTTAGCTTATGTTTCCACGATTCACACATTTTACAATACGCACTTTTTACCACAAGATCAAGTACTTTTCCACTGTAGTAGCCTATGACTGATGTGACTCCGAACAACGACGTATATCCTCGCTTCCTCCAGGATCCATCTCCGGAAACTGTTAATTGAGGAGTTGCATCGCCTTCTGCATTAGGTGTATCTTCAATTTCTTCTCGTACGGCTTTTTTAAATATTACATCTGCACACGTTTTCACAGACTCATAAATACTTTTCAAAATTATTGAATATGTAGTCTCGATAAGAAACCTTGGCATGTCCATAAGTCCGCAAAAATTTTGTGCTCCAGCCAATCCTATGCCGAGAACTCGCATGGTGAATATAAATCGACTATTTATTTCATACGCACGTTCTGAAAAAGGAGAAGATGGTATCAAATTATCTGCACATGAGTCACATTTCACAACGATTTTGAAGCCTAGTCCTCTTGCACTTGCCGTTTTAAATGTAATATTTCCATTAGACGTTTTGCACTTCACTAAATTTGAAATAGCAGCAAACACAACCCAAAAGTTCAAAATCTGATATTCAATATTAGGACTTTGATGCACAGTCATATCAATATTATTTTTCAGTTTCTTCGCAGACGTGCTGAAACTTTCAGTTTCTGTTTCGGCCAGGTTGGGGTTAAAAACACCCTTCCTTTTTGTTTGGTCGAGATTTCCGTAAATTATCACTGCTTCTTGTTTGTCGCGAACCTTTTTTTCGATCCATTTTTGAATGTAAAATGAAGAAAAACTGCGCTTATAATATTATGAACGGCGGAATATACGTCTTATATAGTCGAACTTTCGAGCTACACTGACGAGTTTAGACCATAACAGATAAGGAAAATACGTTTTTATAAATACCAGTCTATTATATGAACGTTGTGAATGCCAGGTAAACGACCCTTTTCATCGAACAATGCATTGAAGGTCGGAGGGAGGGTCGAGCGCGCCAGACGGCAGACTAGCCGGTCGTTTACACAACGGATTCTTCTCTTTCAATGCTCATATCTCAGTCAATTTTGTTCGGATCCACTTGAAATTTTCAGGACATATTCTCAGATACTTATACTTCAAAAAAATGCAATAAAAAAAATCGATTTTTTCAAAATCGCAAGTGGGGGTAACCCCTTAAACAATTAATTTTGCGTCATTTTTACCGTTGGTTTTGCAGTGCGTAAGCAGCAATCATATTTGCTGAGAGGTGCAGAAAGTACCGTATCTACCGATTACGCCCGTAATGGAGAATAAATGCAAAAATAATGGTTTTAACAATTATTTTTGCGTAATTTTCACCATTGTTTTTGGCAGCGCGTGAGCAGCAATCATATTTGCTGAGAGGTACAGAAAGTACCGTATCTACCGATTATGCCCGTGATCGAGAATAAATGCAACAATAATTGTTTAAAAAATTATTTGTGTAATTTTCACCATTGTTTTTTTCAGCGCGTAAGAAGTAATCATATTTGCTGAGAGGTATAGACAGTACCGTATCTACCAATTATAATTTTGATCGAAAATACATGAAAAAATAATTGTTTAAACAATTATTTTTGCGTAATTTCCACCATTATTTTTTGCAGCGCGTAAGCAGTAATCCTATTTGCTGAGAGGTATAGAATGTACCGTATCTACCGATCATACTCGTGATGGAAAGTGAATGCAAAAATAATTATTTAAACAATTAGGTTTGCATTACTTTTACCGCTGTCATTTTCACTGTGTCACCAGCCATATTGGCTGAGAGGGGCCCCATCCCTCGCATCTATCGAACACTAACGTGTTCGAGAATATCTGATACCTATTCAAACAATTAATTATTTAAACATCTTTATTAAAATGTCTTAATTTACTTTACCGCTGTTTTTCGCAGCGCGTCACCGGCATTCGATTTTGCTCGGAACGTCAGGCAATAGATAATTCAAAAAAGATTGTTATTTATCGAAATAATTAATTTTGAATAATTATTTCGCTGCAGAAACGTGCGAGCCGCTAGCAAGAACTCTTGCTGCGAAATTGAGTCTCTATAATCTCGAATTTCGTGCGAAATTGCCGTTGACAAAGAAAACGAAATTCTTTGTCGACGCTGACCTTGGGTCAGCGTGTGGGTATATACGTGTATATACCCACACGAAGTGTGTACTCACTGCGAAGGGACAGCATGCGGGAAGAAAACAATCTTCAACCGCGTGCGCCCGACGTAACAAACGCACACAGACTCACGCGCACACACACGTTGCAAGGAGGCCCGCGGCCCCGTCGCAGCATGCGTTCGGAACGAACACTCGATCGGGATGAACGCGCGCTGTGGCATCTAGCGGTAGAGAGCAGTAGCTCGAACGAGTTCTGCCCTACCGGCGCGAGCCAGGCCTGCGCCGAAGTTTTGCTTCGGGTGTCATTCCGTCTTAAGGCCTTAGGCCACAGTAACGGGTATAAAATCAAGTGCGAATTTAACAATTTTTTGTCGTATGGAAAGTAAAAAATCACTGATAAAATTAATTACACATTTATTCAGGAATATCAAGCTGTTAGAAAAAATATATATATTTTTTTTCGATGTACAAATTGGCCGACTACTCGAAGCTTCTCGAAACAGCTTTTTTCCAATTGGCGTAACAAATAACTTTAACAATTTTCATTGGATTTATACTTCAAATTTAAAAGTTATGTTCTTAATTGCATTCACTGCTGTTACTGTAAATAACAGTATTTGTTATAGTGGTTAAAAACTGTGGTTAAAACCTACTGTGGTGTCTAAGCTAACCTAGGTAGCTAACCTAAGTGGTTAAAAACTACTGTTTTTAACCACTTATTCTTTACAACTATAGCTATAGCACATGTCAAGGATTTTTTTAAATTGTGATATTCACAATTTTTTTACCAAAAAACGGTGGAACAAACACGTTTTTTTCGAAAAATGTCCGCCATATTATTATTTTCGCATATTCAAAAATCGTATGATATGCGCTATAGCCATGAACATACGAATCTGAAACCGTTTGATTTTTTTGTTTCGGATGATCCATCTCCGAGTTTTCATCAACAGTGCAGACCTACAATTTTTAGAACATTTTTTTAACTACCATTTTCGTCTAACAATAGAGACATAATATCATATCAATATCTTATAGTATATATCATATTATATCAATATCTATAGTATAAACGTATCAAAAAAATTCATGAAAATATCCTTTTTATTAGCGTCTAAACGCCATTAAAAATTGTAGGAAGAACATCCTCCTGATATTGATGTTTTTTCGACCACCCAAACAAAAGCATTGCTCCGCAACCGTCATTATCTTTGACATATAATATTGATTTCCAGATGGATAAACAAATTTGAAGAAGTTCCACGTCATGTGGGGAATAGAGCCTTGCAAGTCGAGAACCCCAACAAAAAAAATGGTAGACCGTGACAGATCGAGGCCGTCCAGGGTGAAGATTTCCCCACCCTTAAACCTTCACGATGCAATACAGGACGAGGGACTTAATCAAAAGACTGCTAGAAGTAAGTTTGTTGTAGTTATCCCAGATCCTTCGAAACGCGATTTTTCCCCTCGCCCATTCATTTTCGCCTACATCATAATTGAGTTAGTCGAAGACGGTGGATACCCCCTGCATACGTCATTCGCATAAATCAGAATTATTCGTCATAATCGGACCATCCCTCGTCTCATGAAACCGTATACTCCCTTCGCTTTTCTCATAACGACTGAAGGTACGCGGGATGTAATAATAATTGTTTAAGGGGGAACATGCAACGCAATATACGCATTCGGGGGAATCTCCCTCATTGATAATCATCCCCCTTTATGTATTCAAAACCGCGTCATTGTGTCCCAACTGTATTACAAAATTCATATCGGCGCAAAAATGTATGTCTTCGTGTTGCGATCAATTCATGAGATTGTAGATTTAATAACGAAATATACTGCGCGTTTACCTTAAGGGGTTAGGCCACAGTGACGCGTATAAAATCATGTGCGAATTCAACAATTTTTTTTTCGTATACAAAAGTGATTCGCTCATAAAATTAATTACACATCTATTTAATATTGTTCAGTAGCTCGCGTTGTACGGTGATTGATTTTCGCAGAGTGGAGGTGCAGCGCTGGGGTAGGCCGTCGAGAGTACTGGAGACAGGCGATGGTATTAAAATTCACGTCATTTATTGTTTTGTATCATGGTTATTATTACAATCTATGTGTCGCGTTTGAGTGGAAGCTCGTGGAGACTCGCTCCAGAGCAGCGAAGGCAGGGTTCTGGTTCTGCGGACCCCAGGCAGAAGCCACAGCGGTGGAGTCTGACTTCCTTCGGGTCGATTCTCTGCCGTGCTGCGTCGAGTGGGAGCTTCCCACTCGTTTCCAAGAGAAGTCTGGGTGGCTGCGCCCCTTCTTAGAGTGGCTGACCCTGATGGACCGTTGACGAGAGTTTGAGTTCCTCGGTGTACTCGTGCGAGTCTCGCTGTCTGGGAGCTTCTGTCCGCCTTCTTGGCTGGTGGGCTTGACAGTGGTGAGAGCAGCGATGGGCAGATCGAGTACCACAGCTGCAAGGTGAGTCTTCTCACCCGGGTGTCTCCTGGTGTCAGCAGACGCCGAGGAGGTCTAGTCAGGCGTCCAGGCAGGCAGCAGCTCAACCTGCACGAGCTTCCATGCTGTTGCTGTGGATCTCTCGGCGGTGGCCGTTTTCTTTACGAGAATCTGTCCCTGTGGGTTTGATTTGCGTGATCTCTGCCGCATATGCGAGCTGGGAGTGCAGAAGCGAGAAAGCTGTCGTGTATATGACGTAAAACGTCCGATACTTCGAGCGAGCTTGTCTGAGATTCATGAGCCGGCGTCGCCCTTATATGCAGCCTAGCCCCATGCGAGTGCTTATGAGAAAGTAGTGGCCTGAGTGAACGCTTTCTCCCTCGCATCGTGCGGCATGGGTGTCGCACGGGTTCTCAGTGTCAGGCGCTTTTCTTGCTAGGGCCGTGAGTGCTGTGTCTTTGCGAGCCTTTCGCTTATTCCACCCGCCTCGCCGCGTCTTCGTGGTGATGATGCTGTTGTTCTTTGCTGACGAGGACTGGAAGCATCACTAGCTTCACTACTGGTCGAGTTAGCTGAGTTGTTGCAGTCTTTACGGAGACGACTCGAACGTTGTCGTCAGGGCCAGAGTGAATGGCGACGATGCGGGCTAGTGGCCATCTGCACGGAGGTGTTGCTTCATCCCGGATGAGGCATAGTTGACCAGGCTCGAATGTGGTTGGTGAGTTGAGCCACTTGGCTGGTGCCAGAAGCCCTTGAATGTACTCCCATGCCCAACGCTTCCAAAATTGGTCTCTCATGTGTCACAGAAGTTGCCATCTTGAGAGAAGGATGGCGTTGCTATCGAGAAGAGATGGTTCCGGAATGGCTGTTATAGCTGACCCCACCAAAAGATGTCCTGGTGTAAGTGCGTTAATGTCGTTCGGATCATCCGTTAAGGCGGTCCTCTAGTTTCGCGGGTCGAAAAAATCGATTTTTTTTTCATAAGTCACATCTACAACATGTGTAGAAAATGTGTGCGAAAGGATTTTTCGATATTCGAAGTGGTTTACAAGTTACGGCCCTGGAACGGAGCGCGCGCCGGGCTGCTCCGAAAGCCGAGCGGAACTGACCATTGTATTGATATCCCTAAATCTAACTGCTACCTGAACCGTTTGTGAGTTAGGCTCGAGTAAAGGGGAGCGTGTGTAATGAGTAGTTTTTGTGCTGGATGCAATTTGTGGAAAAATAAAAAAAATAGTGATCCAGTTGGATATGCAGGATGGCTCGCTGATCATGAAGAAAATTGTACTCGAAATCATACTGGAAGTTCTGGGAAGATGGAAATAGATGCAGTTGCGAAAATGTTTTCTCGTTCAGTAGATAAACATCAAGTTCGATATACGACATACATAGGAGATGGTGACAGCAAGACATTCAACGGTATTTTGAAGGTAGAACCATATGGAGAAGATGATGTTGTTGTAAAAAAAGAGTGTGTTGGACACGTTGAAAAGAGGATGGGGACTTGGCTCCGAAATGCAACAAAATCTAATAAAGGCATTGGTGGGAAAGGTGCAGGAAAACTCACTGATTGGTGAGATGACAACGTATTATGGATTAGCTATTCGGAGACATCCAGATTCTATCGAGGAAATGAGAAAAGAAATTTGGACAACATTCTTTCACAAGATTTCCACAGACAGCAATCCACAGCATCAAAATTGTCCTGCAGGCGAATCTAGTTGGTGCAAATGGCGCAGAGCTGAGTTTCTCGGAGAGGTTGAGCAATTCAAACAAAATAAACCGCCTCTTTCTGGAGCAGTTCAAAAAGTTATAAAGCCAATTTATGGGGATTTATCCAAAGAAGAATTGTTAAGCAGATGCCTGGGAGCGGAAACTCAAAATAATAACGAGTCGCTCAATTCGTTAATCTGGACTTTTGCTCCGAAGCACCTCCATTCTGGGCCAAAAGTGGTTGAAATCGTCACGTTTCTCGCTGTCATAATCTTCAACGAAGGATTCAACTCTATCCTGAAGACCTTGGAAACCATGGGAGTGAAAATCGGCCCACAAGCTAAAGATATGTTCAACAGCGTGATAGCTCTCGGATCGACCGTTCAGAAAGGCGCACGGGTGATGTTGTAAAACAGGCCCGAATCGCGAAAAGGGAAGACGGGGCAGCTCTGCGTGATTTCCAAGAAGAAGAGGAAGGCCCATTGTATGGTCCAGGCATAGCAGATTGACGGTGAGATGAAATTTTTAGTATAAATCACATGCGCGAACTTTCAAACGCGTTTTTCTCAAAACACCATTTTTCGAAACGGTGACCACAATATTTCAGAAACTACTGCACCGATCTTGTTCAAATTTATACAGCATCTTTAATATGTTATAAGCCAGCGATTGAACTAGGATTATCATGATTGCTTCGATAGTTTTTTTTTGTACGAGCGAAAAACTTAATAAAAAATGAGTAAAAAATAGAATGTAATTTTCAAAAGTGTATAAAAAAGTCAATTTTTGTAATTTAGAATTCACTCTAGTTCAATCGCTAGTCTTAAATATGAAGATTAAAATGCCGTTTGGTTTTTTGATTTCAGATAAGCAGAACAGCCGCAATCTTGGTCACCGTCAAGCACCTCTTTTACTTGATGTCTTCCTGTCGGCCACTATAACTTTTATTCTATTATATATTTTGACTTCAAAAAATTTGTAAAGCTTATTTAAATGTTAATAAAGATTATGAAAAAACAATGATTGATTATTTCGATGCTTTGCCCGTAAAAAATTATTGAAAAAGCCGTAAAAAAACAGCCAAGAAACTAGAGGACCGCCTTAAGGGACTTAGTGGTCGAGAGTTGAGACAGGCTTCGCTTAGTGCCAGGAGTGTTGCCATCTCCTCGTATGTTAGCGTGGCTTCGCCGATTACACGCTTTGCGTGGCTTCGCCGATTACACGATGATGCTTTGTTGATTTCACGGCGGCTTCCCAAAGTCCTCCAAAGTGCGGAGTGGACGGTGGATTGAAGTGCCATTTTATCCCAATTGTTGCACGATGTTCCTGTATGGATGAGGCTTGCTTGGTTTGAGCTGTACAAGTCTGAGCACATTCCCCTCCGGGAGATGAATCGGTGGAGTGCAGCATGGAAGGCCTTCGCGGAGTAGTCCGATGCTACGTCTAGATGGACTGCCTTCGTAACTAGGCAGACGAAGATAATGAGGAACGCCTTCGTAACTTTATGTCCTCGTCCTGGGGTAGTTCATACCATGACAGGCCCTGCATGGTCGACCCCGGTATGTTAAAACGGCCTAGCTGGACAGACGCATGGGGGTGGAAGCTCCGCCATTCATTGCTGCACTGGTGCCGCCCGCCATCGGACGCATGGTACACATTGGTGGATGCAGGTCTTCACCAATGCTCGGGCTCGTGGGATCCAAAATCGTTGCCTCAGGTGGCTTAACGTCAGCTGTACTCCTCCATGCAGACATCTCCTATGAAGCGAATTAATAAGCAAATGTGAGAACTTTGATTCTGCAGGAAGAATGATTGGATGTTTCTCGTCCCAAGCTAGGAGAGAGTGTTTCAGCCTGCCTCCAACTCGAAGAATGTTGTTCTATCCATGAATGAAGTAAGGTTGGAAAGCTGGTTTTGACAGAAAGTGGTTTTGCTGATTGCAGCGCTTGAATCTCGGCAGAAAATGCTATAGCTTGCGCGATTTTAATAAGGTGAGACTCGGCTGTGCGTATTACCTCTGCTGTCAATGTTGCTTCCCTTTGATGTTTGGATACCCAACGCTTGCACCAAGCGGTTACTCGAACTAGTCTGGTGTAGGAGGATGCTCGATCCAGTACTTGATGTTGGTTTTGCTGTTCTTCGCTTATAGCCGTGATCAGTGACGTTACCCGAGCTTCCGGTAGGTCGTCCACTATGGTTAGTGGATCTTGATCACTGCGAGTGGGATTTTGAAGTGACGGTGGTCCAGACCACCATAGCGGAAGAGTCAGTAGTTCCTTTGGAGTCAACCCTCTGGAAGCGCAGTCCGCTGGGTTTTGCTCGCCGGGAATATGTTTCCAGGTGACATGTGTAGCTTGCCATTGTATCTCGGCGACTCGATTGGCAACGTATGTCTTCCACGTGGTTGGATGGCCCTGGATCCAGCCGGGAACCACAGTGGAATCTGACCAGAGGTAAGTGGGTACTTCCGGAATTTCAAGAACCCCCTTTGCGTGTTGAATGAGCGTGAAAAGTAGATGAGCGGCGCATAGTTCCAGGCGAAGAATCGAGACCTGTCTCAGCGGTGCAACTTTGCTTTTGGCAGCCATGAGTGATATCTTTGCGGTTCTGTTTTTAGCTTCGGAGCGCAAGTAAATTACTGCTGCGTACGCTCTTTCAGATGCGTTAGCGAAGCCGTGGAGTTCCAGGTTTCTTTGCGGTTGTTCTAGTAGCACAAATCGTGGAATCTGTACTTTCCTTAGCTCTGGCCACTCGGCGTAAAAGTTCTCCCATTCTGCGGCCATCTTGGGCGGTAGCGGATGAGACTGGTGAAAGCGATCCTACTGGATCGAATAGTTGCGCAGCTTGCGCCAACAGACTCATTGTTGTGATAGATATGTGCGTACTTGGATATACAGTAAACGAAAAGCAATCCGCTCGCTGGTTCCAACGGAGACCGAGTGTCGAATGCCCGTTTTCAGCGGGAGACAGAGTTTTAGTTGTGTCGTCTGCTCTGTCCTCGATCGGGATTCCGTCTCTGACTTCCTTAGCGTTGGTGACCTATTCCTTCAGGGGGAATCCGCCCGCCATGCACAAGTCGCGCGTCTCCCTCCGAAGCTGTTGTAGTTGTGAAAAGGTATTGGTTCCGGTTAGGACGTCATCGACGTAGACATTCTTTTGAAGTGCGAGTGCTGCTTGAGGATATCGACTGCCTTCGTCAAGGATAAGCTGTCGCAACGTTCGAATCGCGAGGAATGGAGCGCAGGCGAGTCCGTACGTGACGGTGTTGAGTCGGTATTCTTCAGTAGGCAGTGAGGGTGTGGCCCGCCAGAGAATGCGCTGGAGATCTCTGTCATCTGGATGCACTGAGATTTACCGGTACATCTTCTCGATGTCTGCGACAATGACCCATCTGTATGTTCGCCATTTGAGCAGGATTTCTGCTAAGGAAGGCAGCAGATTTTTGACCGATATGCAGCTGGTCGTTCAACGTTGTCCCCGTATAGTTGCGGCAGGATCCGTTGAATACTACTCGTAGCCGCGTGGTTGAGCTCGAGTCTTGCCAGACTCCATGATGCGGCAGATAGCAAAAGCGCTCGGCTTTGGTGGGGTCAGCCGGCTTCATGTGGCCCATATCCTCATATGTTTGAAGGAACTCCTCGTAGGCTTGACCGAATTCTGCATTCTTGGCAAATCTCCTTTCGTTGTGGGCTAACACTCGAATAGCAGTCGCTTGAGTGTGAATGAGGTTGGGCACTTCTCCTTTGAGTGGTAACCGAACGCAGTATCGTCTAACAGGGTTTCGTGTGTGCGTACCAGCGAAGTGATCGTCGCACCTCTGCTAGTCGAGCGTTAGTGGCTGAGGAACGCAACAAGAAGAGGGTCCCTCTTCTTGTACCGAGAATTGCTGGGCTACAGCTGAAAGGGGGTCCGCCAATGAGCATAGATTGCTCGAAGCTTGGGGAGTGGGGCGGCCACGCCCCGTTACGCCCGACAGAATCCAGCCGAAGCTTGTTGCCTGAGCCACGGGCCGATGTTTTCTTCCGGAACGTAGACCTCCTTTAATAATGGCAGCGTGTGCGTCCACTCCGAGCAATAGATCTATTGGATAATTGGCTCCGAAGTAGGAGTCTGCTAAGCTGAGTCCCTTGATTTGCTTCCAGTTGCGTCGGAAGATCTTGGGAGCCTTAGAATAAAGCGATGGGCGGGGTAACACCAATACTGAGGTGCGTGGCTGTGACGCTGAGCTGAATGCCAGCTCTGGATGTGCCGGTGTTGACTCTTCCTACACCACATACGTCGATGGGTGCCTCTGTGCGGGGGAGTTGCAATCTCTGCCCCAGTCGTTCAATGATGAGACTGGTTTCGGATCCCTGGTCGATGAGGGCTCGTGCTTCGAGTGGATTCTCAAATCGATCCAGAACATTAACGCGTACTGTAGCTAATAGTACGAATAACTGACCCTTGCTGCAGGACCTCGAGAGAAGCGTGCTTGAACTCGTACTAGCTGGAGTCAAGGCGTCGTGCAACGAGGTGTGATGCAGCGAGTGAGAACCCAGGCAGTTGATACAGTGGTTCGCCTGCTGGACGAGTTGTAATCGCTGTTGCGGGTTCTTCTTGCGGTAGTCTTCGCAGTACATTACGAAGTGCTCCTTCTTGCAACTGAAGTAAGATTCGGATCTCTTCGTTCGCTGAAGAGTGGCGAAAGAGCGCGTTGAGTGTCTCTCTGCTGGCTTGTGAGAGATTCCAGATCGCGAGGGTTGTAAGGCCTCAACTATGTGGTTTCTATGCTCTATGAACTCTTTTAGCTTAGCGTAGGTGGAGAGTTACGCTGAGCTGTCGATCGCTGCTTCCCATTCCCTACGTGTGCTGCTGTCGAATAGCTCGACAATGATGAAAAGGAAGAGATCTTCAGTTTTGAAGATCCCCCGACCGATGCTCTCGAGGCTGCTGATAGTTATTGTCATCACGTGGAAGATTCTTTTAAGCTCGTCCGCTGATTCGACCTCCATCTTGTTGAGGGAGGTGAGTCTGGACAAGCAAGTCCGGACCAGAGGCCTTTTGTTCTCGTAGCGATGGTGTAGATGTTCCCATGCTCGTGCGTAGTTGTCTCCGATATTCCGGAGATCCTTCACCACTGTTTTGGCTTCTCCTTTGAAGCTGGTCTTAAGATAATATAGCTTTTCAACGTCTGTAACATGAGGATCTTTCAGGATGATGGATTTGAAGAGATCCTTGAAAGCTGGCCAGTCCTCGTATCGTCCCGTAAATGTTGGAAGCTCGATACGAAGTAAGGAGGAGCGTGTTGCTGTAACTGGCTCTGGTTTGTGCTCCAGCCTCGTACTCCAGTCGAATAGCGTGCTCTTCTGTAGATAGTAAGTTTCTTCCATGATCGCTTGGAAATCCTTGAGAGCATAATCACGATGCCTTAGCTGAGAGACGAACTCCGACGTGAGGATCTCGTGCTGCATCTCGATTTTTTTCCAATATTTGTCGAGACATGAGATTCTGGCTTTGACTGCTCCATCGGTGATGTTGCTTTGCCCGATTTTCTTCAGATTGTCGATCAGGCGTGCGACTCTGCCATGAAGCTCGGTTTGGCTCTGAAGCAATGACTCGAACGTGTACCCCATGCTGCTCGCTTGATGCAAACTTCGAGAAGTTAGCTGCGTTCTCGAATCCGGCTTAAAGGACCAAATGTTCAGTAGCTCGCGTTGTACAGTGATTGATTTTCGCAGAGTGGAGGTGCAGCGCTGGGGTAGGTCATCGAGAGTACTGGAAACAGGCGATGGTATTAAGATTCACGTCATTTATTGTTTTGTGTCATGGTTATTATTACAATCTGTGTCGCGTTTGAGTGGGAGCTCGTGGAGACTCGCCCCAGAGCAGCGAAGGCAGGGTTCTGGTTCTGCGGACCCCAGGCAGAAGCCACAGCGGTGGAGTCTGACTTCCTTCGGGTCGATTCTCTGCCGTGCTGCGTCGAGTGGGAGCTTCCCACTCGTTTCCAGGAGAAGTCTGGGTGGCTGCGTCCCTTCTTGGAGTGGCAGACTCTGGTGGACCGTTGACGAGAGTTTGAGTTCCTCGGTGTACTCGTGAGAGTCTCGCTGTGTTGGAGCTTCTGTCCGCCTTCTTGGCTGGTGGGCTTGACAGTGGTGAAAGCAGTGATGGGCAGATCGAGTACTACCACAGCGGCGAGGTGAGTCTTCTCACCCGGGTGTCTTCTGCTGTCAGCAGGCGCCGAGGAAGCCTAGTCAGGCGTCCGGGCAGGCAGCGGAGCGGCAGCTCAACCTGCACGAGCTTCCATGCTCTTGCTGTGGATCTCTTGGCGGTCGCCGTTCTCTTTACGTGAATCCGTCCCTGTGGGTTTGATTTGCGTGATCTCCGCCGCATATGCGAGCTAGGAGTGCAAAAGCGAGAAAGCTGTCGTGTATATGACGTAAAGCGTCCGATACTTCGAGCGAGCTTGTCTGAGATTCGTGACCCGGCGTCGCCCTTATATGCGAGTGCTTGTGACAAAGTAGTGGCGCCTGGGTGAACGCTTTCTCCCTCGCATGGTGCTGCATGGGTGTCGCACGGTTTGCCTGGTGTCAGGCGCTTTATTTGCTAGGGCCGTGAGTGCTGTGTCTTTGCGAGCCTTTCGCTCAAGTATGAACATCAAGCTGTTATAAAATATATATTTTTTTTTCGATGTACAAAATGGCCGAATACTAATATTTTCTTTTGTTATCGTTTTTTTAGGCGCTCCGCGGCGTGACATTTAGCGTTCACAATTTTTTACCTACAACAAAAAACAAATTTCTCGTCAAACTACATTAGAATACCTAGAGAAGTACGTACGGAATTAAAAAAACATTGGTTTATTTAATAGTAGTAGGTATTTGAACTTGAGAAATGAATTGTCAGTGGAAAATTTCGTTATAACTGCCCATAAGCTGCTGAAATGCAATTAGGAAGATAGCTTTTAAATTTAAAGTAAATCGAGTGAAAATCATTGAAGTTATTTGTCACGCCAATTGGAAAAAAGCTGTTTCGAGAAGTTTCGGGTAGTCGGCCATTTTGTACATCGAATTTTTTTTCTAACAGCTTGATGTATTCATACTAAATAGATGTCTAATTAATTTTATGAGTGAATCACTTTTTCATATGAAAAAAATGTTAAATTCGCACATGGTTTTATACTCCCTATGGTTTTATGGTTTTATGTCCCATGGTTTTATACTTTTATACCCGTTACCAAAAGTGAATTTCGGTGAGAATTTTGAGTACTTTGCGATAACATTAAAATGTGAAAATAAATCAACCGTATTCAAGATGCTAAGAACATTGGTCTTGAATAATACGAATGCCAAACATTTATAAAAAATAGTTTAGACAAAAATTTGTTTAAAAAATCTCCGGTGAACTTGATTTTTTGTGACATTGAATAAATTATGATATTTTTCTGAGTACATATGATTTTTTACAGAATTTTCTTTGTATTTCGAAAAACCCGTTTTTGGAATTTTTCAGAGGCTGTACCTATGACACTGTTCGTTCAATACCCCGGACACTTCTTGGATTTACAGTGGAATATTTCTCCGAAAACATATTGAAAATTTGTGACCCTTCATCCATTTTATTAAATTAAACAAGTTAAAATTAGAAAAGAATGAAAATTCTAAAAAAAAAGCATACCCAATCGGAAAAAATCTGCGAATTCATTTAATAATAGAAAAAAGTAAGTCACCGGAAATTTGTTGAACAATTTTTTTTTCCCCAATCTGTAACTTTTTTGCATTATTATTACCGGAAATCAATGCTCTTAGTATCTGCAATTTAATTGATTTGATTAAATGTTAATCTCATCACAAAGTACTCAAAAGTCTCGCCGAAATTCACGTTTGGTAGGGAATGTACGGGCAATACATCCTTAAGGGGGAGATACCTTCAGGCAAAGAAAAAAATTATGATTTTTGGATGGCAATAAAATCATCCTTTTTTATTTTCAAGAACATTTAGGGTCAAGTTTTAGACAATAAGGTTAGAAAGATTCATACCAAATTTCATGGGAATCAGTCGATTAGTTTATTAGCTATAAGTCACGCCAGTTTTGAAAATGAGGGTGAGAAGACCGTGCCATACCTCCGCCATTTTTTAAGATTAATACAAAAATTAAAATACCATTGAACAGTGAAAAGTAGTAGTAAAACATGCTTTAAGTCTCAAAATTAACGCAGAAATCTTTCTTTTAAAAAAATCATGACAATCAGCAAAAAATGTCCTCACCTGAAGGTATCGTTCGCTTAACGTGTAATTCTACAATACGTGTCGTTAATTAAAAATTTTAATGATCGCTCACATATGCTTAAACGATCTTGATTGAACTGAAAATAGTACTGAAGAACGATCTTTTGCTTCACGAGGCCGTAATCAAGAACGAATCTGACTCAGTTCGTGAAGTGCTCCGGGAAACCGTCGATGTCGATTCCAGAAATAATGTGAGTATTGATCGAACTATCTTTGACCATTTATCATTTCCGAGAACAATGCAGCGTCGGAAGCGAAAGATTTCAAACATTTTAATAGAAATTTACTCGGTCTGTTTTGTTGTTCTCAACATCCATTCGATTAAGTACGTCTAGACCATTCGGTGTCTTTTCGTCACCTGATTGTGTTTTCTTGCAGACTACTGAACGCTAGGGTTTAGCTTCAAATACAAATAATTATTGATATATATATATATATATACACATACACACTAGGCAAAATAATAAAGGGATATTGAAAAAGTCCGCCATCTTTAGGATCATTTTCAAATAGCTGTAAATCCTTGAAAAATGATCGTACAGCAAAATAAGAAAAAGCAAATTGAACGTGTGAATCTCTAGTTTTGAGATCTCATTCATAGAACTGTGAATTTCAACACCTCCAATCGCTCGTCGTATCATAGAAAACGTTCAGCGCTATAAAAAAAAATCTAACAATTTTTTTCGATTTTTTTAAATTATTTTTTTTTTTCATTCAACAAGAATTTGTTCCCGTTGTTCAACAATCAACATTTTTTAGAACCGGAACTTCGAATCAGTGCAAAAAAAATTGTGATTCTCAAAAGACGAATAAAAGGTGGTAGATTTAGCCTTTAATCGATTTTTGGCAAAAACCGCAATTTCGATCATTCGGAACACAATGAAAAAAAATCGTAGGGGTTTAAACTTTTGAAGGCTTTTTTAGGATACTTTGAGGTCATAAAAAAACCGTTTTTTTTAACTATTCGATATTGGCAAAATAATCCTTAGTTAAAAGAATATTCGTAAATATGCCGTTTTTTTAAATCCATTTACCCGCATAAAAAAAATCTTGATAAAAAAATGATAAGAGAATCTTATGGAGAATACTTCAAAGTTCCCAAAACCCTCTGGTTTTTTCTGTGCGACCATTAGTCTCCGAGTAATCAGTCATCAAAGTCAAAAGTGTCATTTTTTGTTTGAACATCGATAACTCAGCGAGCAAAAATCGTACAGAGCTCTCCCACCGCTCAAATTAAAGGAGAATCCAGCTAGACGACCCTTTTAATCCGATCATTCAAAAAAAATTATTAAAGTCCGTGCAGACTGTGAAAGATCAGCAAACATTTTGAATTTTTTTTTACTTTGATTTTTTGATGGCTACTAAAAATTGGCTGACGCGAAAAATGTTTGAGCTCAAGATCTCAAAACTAGAGATTCACACCTTCAATTTCCTTTTTTTATTTTGCTGTACGACCATTTTTTGAGAAATTACAGCTATTTGAAAATGACCCTAAAATTGGCGGACTTTTTCAATATCCTTTAATTTTTTTGCCTGGTGTGTGTGTGCGTGCGTGTGTGTGTGTGTGTGTGTGTGTGTGTGTGTGTGCGTGCGTGCGTGCGTGCGTGCGTGTGTGTGTGTGTGTGTGTGTGTGTAGTCAGTCCCGAACCAAGAAATTTATTTGTTTGGGTTTGTTTGGGTTACAAATAAATTTCTAGGTTCAACGGATCAAAGTTTGTTACAAATAAATTTCTAGGTTCGGGACTGACACAGGCAAGCAATTAATAGAGACTCAGGTATTTTTAGTATTTTATAACAAAAAGAAATGTATTCAATGATTTATTTGGCTCGGTACAATTTAAAAAAACGCCTTGTGCCAATGTTGTATTCTGTTTGTGTTGTTTCGGTATTTTTACGCGATGTGATGCTCGATCGATAAAATACTAATTACCCGTGTGGTGAGTAGGATAGGGCGCGATTGCTTATCACCGCTTGATAGTGGTTACCCCCTCTTCCCTAGTCCTTTCACTTCAGGCGGCGCGAGTCGCGACGCCTGATGTGGCGCTTTAGATCGCGACGCGCGATCTAGGTCCACGTGGCGCTTCCCTCTCTTTCTATTCCCTATGCTTAGGGCGCGTTGAGTCACGTCGCGCTCTTGCTCGTGACCCTGTTTATAGCGACGCGTGATCTAGGGTCACACGGCGCTTGCCTCTCTCTATTCCCTACGCTTAGGGCGCGTTGAGTCGCGGTCAGCCCCCTGGCACTCAGCTCTCTGGCTAGTCTCTCGATGACGCCAGCCGCTACGTGGCGCTGACAGTACTCCGCACCGGCCGTGCTGTAGCATCAGACCCATCAGCCGCATCAGCCGGTTAACCCTTCATCGCCGGCGGGGGGTTCGGGCAAGGGAGTAGAGGCGCGGAAACATGCCAGCGCCGCGCAGTGCGAACTAACTACGGCGCATAGAACGAAGAGAGGTTCCCTATAGGAAATCACAGGAGTGTCAGGGGGCTGGTCGCGGCGCGCTCTGGCTCATGGCGCTTTAGATCGTTACGAGTGATCAATTATCCCGCATCGATAATCAATTCAATGTTCTCGCTTTCAGCGTGGGAGGGTGCCACGTACCGGTCTGCGACGATCTATCCTCACTATTCATATCGGGCGCTTAGTTGCCCTTTTTTTGTTAGGAGATCTCGTCACGCTTGTGATTTCGGAATATCTCCTTGCTATTTATGTGTTCCTGATCGATCTTTCGTGTGATGTGTGTGTGTGTGTGTGTTTTGTATAAGTGACTTCGCCAATCCTGCTACTCCCTATCCCTTTATTTCCTCCTACAATAAGTATTCTATGTAAATTTCGATAAATCGTTTCTTTTTGTTGTTATTTAATTGTTCAATAATTCCTTCTATTCAATTCGTTTTCTCTCGATCCGCGGGTCGGTATTCGCGAGAGGTTCCCTATTTTTACTCCACTAGTTATTCTTTCTGATGCTTTCATGTAATATTCCTCTCGTGCTCCCTCTCCCTTGGACCAGTAATCGTGCGAAGTTTAATAAATTAATTATTTTTTTCTTTCTTATTGACTTACTTTTGAATATTCTTGCTCCTTGCAGATTCCCTTTCTTTTTCTTTCCTTCGGCGCCGTTTTGTATGACCCCTTTTGGGAGTTAGTATTCGCGTCTCGAAGTACTCATCCAATCCTCGGAATCTAAGAGTGCTCTGGTGAGCTGATGACTTCACTTTTTTCTTTCGGTTTCCACGGTCACTTTCCTTTACCCCTTTGGGAGTTAGTATTCGTGTCGCCAGTGCTTCTCGATATGCCAGAAAAAGCAGGAGTGTCTTTCCTCCAAATTTCCCGTCGTTATATACGAAGATTTTAGCGCCTTTTCATACCCCTCCCCTTGCTTCTTACCCGGCATTCCCTTTATTGTTAACTTTTGCTCTTTGATTAAATAAATTTTACTTCTCATCTGTTTTTCGTTTTTCTTTGTATTCTTTTCCCTGTCTCCCTTTTCGCTTTGTTGTGCCGCCTTTATTTCTTCTTCCCTGCCCTTACATTCATTCCTTTTACTGGCATTTCCTTTATTGTTATCTTTTTCTCTTTAATTAAATAAATTTTACTTCTCATCTGTTTTTGTGTTTTTCTTTGCTTTCTTTTCCCTCCCGCCCTTTTTGCTTTGTTGTGCCGCCTTTACTTTCCCCTTCCTTTCCCTTACCCGTTGTTATTGTTAACTCCTTCCTACTGTTTATAAATCTTACTGTTTTTGTTATTTTTCTTGTTTTTCTCTTCTCTGCTGATGTTGTTTGCTGATGTTGTTTTCAAAAACTCAAAGGCAATTAGAACGGACCTACAGGTCCGTTCTAATTGCCTTTGAGTTTTTGTTTTGGTCGGTTATTCCCCCCTCTCTTTCTCCTATAACGAAGTCGGTTATTTTGACTACGCGGTGAGGGTTATTTTTTTCTGAGACGAACCCGTCCGTCTCAATCAAGCCCATAAAGTGTTACAGAGCAATAGCAGTCAAACTATGGATCATATCCAAAAATGTTTCAGACAAAAGTTTCAGTTGTCGAGAAGGCCATCATACTGGACCACCCCATTTTTTTTTATCGGTGGAGGCGCTGAAGCTACGTCAAGGTCATCTCTACTTTTTTAAATGGAATGGTACCTTTTTTCTTCAACCATCTTGTGAAGCACCTCAAGCCGCATAAAAATATCAGGGCGTCGAAGTCGTTCAAGGTCATTCAAGGTCACCTATTAAAGTGAAATACAAATCTAAATATCTCGGGTCGCTACCCAATATTTGGTAGTGCTCCGAGATATTTAGATTTGTATCATCGATACTGACCTTGAATAACCTTGAACGACTTTGACCCCCGATGTTTTATATGCGGCTTGAGGTGCTCCATAAGACGGTTGAAAAAAAATGTACCATTCCATTTAAAAAAGTGGAGTTGACCTTGACGGAGGTTCAGCGCCTCCACCGATAAAAAAGAGGGTGGTCCAGCATGACGGCCTTCTCGAACACTGAAACTTTTATCTGAAACATTTTTGGATATGATCAATAGTTTGAGTGCTATTGCTCTGTAACACTTTATGTGCCTCACCCTGTATATATATGTGTGCGTGTGTGTGTGTGCGTGTGCGTGTGCGTGTGCGTGTGCGTGTGCGTGTGCGTGTGCGTGTGCGTGTGCGTGTGCGTGTGCGTGTGCGTGTGCGTGTGCGTGTGCGTGTGCGTGTGCGTGTGCGTGTGCGTGTGCGTGTGCGTGTGCGTGTGCGTGTGCGTGTGTGTGTGTGTGTGTGTGTGTGTGTGTGTGTGTGTGTGTGTGTGTGTGTGTGTGTGTGTGTGTGTATACAGTCGGTGACAAAATTGGGTGGACACCTGCCTGATTTGAAGAGATTGGCCAAAATTACACGATTGCTCCAGTTAATCTTTAGTAATTTGTTTCTTTAATTGAAGATTATATATTTATACGTAATTTCCCCCAATGTACCAATAACAACTCTGACAATATTTCATGACAAACATTTATAAACGACAGTATCGTTCTCGAGAGAGGGACAAAATTAAGTGGACACTGTTCACATAGCGGGGTCAGGTGGTTTACGCGCACCAACTATGTTAGTAAACAACGTTTTCATGTGCTAACAAATCGTATCTGTTCCTTCATTTCAACAAAGGATCGTTTTGAGTGCCAGTTATTCGATTCACGCAGCAATGAGCAGTCACGAAGAAATTTCCTTGCAAATTAGAAATTTAATTATTTCTGACCGACTTGGAGGGCTCAGTTACAGAGTCATCGGTGAAAAATATAAGGTTTCTAAAAGTGCTGTCCATAAAATGTGGAAAAAGTATTTAAAATACAATACAACAGATAATTTAAGAGGTCGTGGTCGCAAGCGATGCACAACGGATACATGCGATCGACGCATTGTTAAAGAATGCAGACGCGAACCCATGATAACACGACGTGAATTAGTTGAGAGACTGGACCTGGACATATCGACGAAAACCGTGTCGCGTAGATTGAAAGAAGCATCGTTGTATAGTCGTGTACCTCGACGAAAGCCGTTTATAAACAGCTCGAATAAACGGAAACGGCTAAGATTTGCAAAAAAATATGTGAATGAGCCAATTTCATTTTGGAAAAACGTTGTGTGGAGCGATGAAAGCAAGTTTGAACTGTTTGGCACGAAAAGACGATCAAGAGTGTGAAGAAAATCGACCGAGGCGCTTAAGGAACAATTTATAACTCCCACTGTAAAGTTTGGCGGTGGTTCCATAATGGTATGGGGGTGTTTTTCATTTAACGCGGTAGGGAATTTAGTTCTGATCGACACAATAATGAATGCCGATCTATACATCACCATCCTAAACGAGAATTTAGAAGAGTCGGTCGAAAAAATGGGAATTGCTGACGATTTCATCTATCAGCAAGACAACGATCCGAAGCATACCGCGAAGAAAACAAAAAATTTTTTCCACGATGCGAAGATAAAGGTCTTAGAGTGGCCTGCACAAAGTCCCGATATAAACCCCATCGAAAATGTATGGGCCCTAATCGATAAAAAAATTCCAAAAACACAAAGAACAAACAAACGGAGCTTTTTCGAGGAAATAAAATCGTCCTGGGAAAATATAGATAAAAACCTTATTGAAAATCTCGTGGAAAGTATTCCAAAACGATTAAAAGCTATAATTAAAGCTAAAGGAGGACACACGAAGTATTAAATTGCAATATTCGGCGTAAAACATTGAGCTGTTGAAATGTCCACTTTATTTTGTCCACCTTCGATTTACAATATATTTCTATTAATCAATGTAGTTCCCGATCATCATTTTTTTAAAATGTGTATTATATATGGAATTATTGAAGGACTTCAGATAGGTAAATGAAAATTATATAGAATGGAATCTATCAAATATTTGATCTGCAAGTAAGAACAAGGCGCATCTGTTACTCGTGTCCACTCAATTTTGTCACCGACTGTATATATATATATATATATATATATATATATATATATATATATATATATATATATATATATATATATATATATATATGTATATATATATATGTATATTGTGTGACAGCCACCTATGAGCGATTATCGATTGGGAACGCGCGATCTAGACGTGGTAGGAGGGGGAGCGGCGCGTAATCGAGAAGGACGGCGCGGCTCGTTCTTCTATCTCGGGACGCCTGACCGCGAGGCTGCGATAATAGAGAGACTCCGAGGTAGACCGTTATTCGAGGCGACCGGGGACCGCGAAAACCCCCATTCCGCCTGCCTTTGTAAGCCAACTATTACCGAGTTATTAAAACCGCGATAATTTAGTAGCCGAGTGGGCGCGATCTACAATCATTTTGCCTATCTTTCTGCGATCCGTCTCTCCTCACGACGGCACCTTACCCTCCCGGCCAGATCACGCCCGACCGCGCGGGAAGTTGCAGTCCCGGATGTATTTGGCCTATAACATTAATCAGAAGTGGGATAGATTAAGTGCTGCGGAGAGAAGGCCCGGATGGCCAGTGCGCGAGACTTCGAGAGCTATTACGAATCCGCGTTGCCCCAGATCATGGCTTCCGAAGGACCGCGAGCGGCGGGTTCGAATAGTGCAGATCGCATCGACGAAGAGATCGCGCACATGCGCGACGATCTTTCCCGCGTAGACGGGAACGGCCAACGGCTGCGCAAGTCGGTGAGTCGGAGCGCGCAAGATGGCGGCGCCCGCGGCGGAGAGTGGTGCGGGGACGTCGCGGACGCGGCTGGAACTCGTGACGCGTCGGAAGGGGGGTCCTCACCGGCGCGTGAGACGACGCGACCCGAGAGTGAGCCGAAGCACCCCGAAGCACACAATCGTGCCAACCTCGACGACACAAAAGTATCGAGGAATTTCGTGGGGATGGGTGCGATGTCGGAGCACGTGCCTGGATCGAAAACCTCGAGTCAATGCAGCGGATTCACCAGTGGCCAGACGGGTACGCCCTGGAGACGGCGCGGGGGCACCTCAGGGCGGAAGCCCGAGATTGGCACCGGGCACGAGGGGCGACGTTACAATCCTGGCCGCTTTTCTGTGCCGCCTTCCGCCAGACGTCTTGTGCGGCCGAAAGTACGACAGCGAAGTGGCGAAAAATGTGCCAGCGTGTCCAAGGTAAGGGCGAATCCCTTGGGGAATATTTCTACTCTAAAACGCGTCTATGCCTGGAGGTGGGACTTGATCTGAGGGACACGAAGGAGCCGGTCCTTAATGGGTTGTGGTCGCGCGAGCTGTGTATCGCTTTGCTTGCGATGCCGCACTACAGCTTGGACGACATCTTACATGACCTAATCGCGAACGATGGGGCCCTGAGTACGAGGTCGGAGAGATTCCTAGCGGCGCGAGAGGCCCTCGACCGGGAGCAACAGCCGGACCCGTCACCGCGAAGCCGACCGATCGAGGGAACCGGCGAACGCGCGCGGCGGGCTTCCGAACGACCTAGGACGTCCAATCTACCCTCTCGTAACACCTCGGGCGCGCCGCGGTGTTATAACTGCAACGGCTACGGACACCTGTCCCGTGATTGCGTAGAGCCTCGGAAGCTCGAAAGTTGTCAACAGTGCGGTAAGAGTGGGCACACTCGGAGGAACTGCGCTGCGTCGACCAGTGTAGCCCAAGTGCACTCGCTGAACCAGGACGGGTTGACGGGGACTGTGGACAAATATTTAAAGACAGTGAAAATTGCGAATACTGAAGTGCGCGCTATGATCGACCCGGGTAGTACGGAGTGTACACTCAAAGCAACGTGAGTGCTCGTAGATGGTCATAAATTGCTGCCGGTAGTGACCGAACTCAAGCCGTTCGGACCGGCGGACTGGTGGGTGACGTCCCCGGGGATGGTCAAGGCCGATGTGACAGTGGACGGAGTACTGGTGCCGGGCATCTTATTGCAGGTAGTGCCGGACGACACCCAGCATGTAGACGCGATAGTAGGACGGTCGTACACTGAGAAGCCGTACGTAGAATACATGAAGAGCGGTAATGAACTGCGATTCCGATACAAGGAGGATGCGATGCACCTCATGAGCGGCACTAACAGCGAGGAGGCCGGCACAACCGTGGAGCTGAAGATCGCGACCGATTTGCAACCAGCGGCGATTCACCTCATCGATGTGGTCTCGGGGAACGCGGACCTCCGGGTGGCTGCGATACATTGCGGGAGCGATACGCGAACGCTTCAACCGACCCGTAGTCTGCTGCGAGGGACAACGGAGGCAATTCCATGGGTACGCAGCCCCGGTGACCGAAGGCCCATCGAGCGAGAGGACCTTGTTGTCGGCGACAGCCAACCACAGAAGGTAATGCGCGAGTTACTAGATACATTGAACCAATACCGAGACTGCGTAGCACTTTCAATCGAGGAGCTCGGCACGGCGAGAGATGTAAAGATGGACATCAACGAGACGCCAGGTGCCCGACCGGTGAGTTCGAGACCCTATCGAGCGAGTGAACGTGAGCGAGCCGAGATGCGACGGATCCTGGCCGAGTGGCGCCTCAGCGGGATCGTGAGGGATACGGTATCCCCATACGCCAGTCCAGTGCTGTTGGTGAAGAAGAAGGATGGAACGGCGCGGGTGGTGGTCGACTTCCGGAAGTTGAATAGACAAACGGAGAGGGTGCACTTCCCGTTGCCGAGTCTCGACGACCATCTGGCCTTGATAGGCCAAAGTACCCTCTTCATCACCCTGGACCTTGCACATGGGTATCTTCAGATACCCCTGGATGAGAAGGCGATGGCGAAGACAGCGATCATCACGCCCGACGAAACCGCCGAGTTTACCCGGATGGTCTTCGGGCTGATGAACGGCCCCGCATACTTCTCGAAGGCTCGATGCATCGGGCACTCGGGCCGCTACGCGACACCGTCGTACTGTATCATCTAGACGACATTTTTATTCCAAGGAAAAATTGGCAGGACCTCAGGAGTCGACTCGAGAAAACTCTGCAGGCGTCGCGAGGCGCAGGATTTACCATAAACCTCGCTAAGTGCCGATTCCTTCAGGAGAAGGTAAAATACCTCGGGAACGAGATCGGTCGGCAGGGGATCGAGCCAGGGTTCAGCAAGGTAGCTGCCATCACGGAGTACCCACCGCCGAGGAACACCAGCGAGCTCCGACGTTTCCTGGGGATGGCGGGATTCTTCCGGCGATTCGTACCACGATTCGCGCACGTAGCAGCCCCGTTGCACGCAGTGCTGCGCAAGGAGACGCCCTACCGGTGGGCTGAAGCCCAAAAACTGGCGTTCCAACAGCTGAAAGAAGCTCTGTCGAGCCGACCGGTACTGCGACCGTTCGAGTCGATTCGAGAGACGCAACTGCAGACGGGCTGGGAGCCCCCCTGCTCCAGAAGGATGACGGGGGGAGGTGGCATCTCACCTACGCCATCAGTCGACGGACGAGTGACCCGGAACGTCACTACCATTCTAGCAAACTGGAGCTAATGGCCATCGTGTGGGCGGTCGGAAGACTGCGGCCGTTGCTATTAAACGTTCCCTTTACCGTCATCACCGATTGCCAGACGCTGGTGCACATCAGCACGACGCGGTCGACCAATCCGCAAATTGTGAAGTGGTTGGACGCCCTCAGCGAATTCGACTTTCACATCGAGCACCGCCCGGCTGAGAAAAGGCAGCACGCGGATGCGCCGAGTCGAGCTCTGCCTCCAACGACGCCCCTGCAAGACGAACCACCGGATGAGCCAGCGAGCGTTTTAGTCCTGACCAGCGACGGGGAGGAGGTCGACCTGTACCAGGACGCGGACGCCGAATTCCGGGAGAAAAGACGGATCCTCCAGAAAACCGAAGGCGAGAGGACCGCCACCGAGAGGGACAAGGTGACAGACTACCGCCTCGAAAACGGCATGCTGGTAAAGCACCGACACGGGCGGGATCCCTTTGCCGTTCCGCGGGCCATACGCAAGAGCCTGCTGGTGCGGCACCACGAGCTGCGCAGCCACCAGGGTCGAGATCGTACCTGCGCCATGCTGGCGCAACAGTACTACTTTCCCGGAATGCGACGATATGTAAGGGGCCACATACAGGCATGCGTGCCCTGCATTATGGCCAAGGCGAAACGCGGTCGACCGGCAGGCGAGCTTCACCCCATACCTCCCGGAGAACGGCCATTCGCGCAAATTCACGTTGATCATCTAGGCCCCTTTGTGATGTCAACCTCACGGAACAAATATACACTCGTGATTATAGATTCGCTGACGAAGTATGTGCTCCTCCAGGCGGTACGCGACACCAGAACGCGCGGAGTGGTGAGGACGCTGGAGAAGCTGGTGGGCAACTTCGGCTCCCCCCGGACCATCATCAGCGATCGAGGGACAAGTTATACCTCTAAGGCCTTCGCCAACTTCTGCCAGCAACACGGGATCCGCCACGTACTGAATTCGCCGCGCTACCCGCGGGCTAACGGCCTAGTGGAAAGGCTGAATAGTACCCTGACGGCCGCCTTGCAAACGAGCCTGGAGGAAACAGCAGGTCGCGACTGGGAACGACGTCTGGAGGTGATACAGCGAGACCTCAACGACTGTCCAAATGCGGCCACGGGGAAAAGCCCGTTCGAATTATTATACGGCTACACCGCCCGACGAGATGAGGGACCGATCAGAAGTGCCCTACATGCGGCAGAGCAGTATACCCCGCCGCGCGAGTTGCAGGAGGAGGCCCGGGTGAACATCGAGCAAGCCCAGACGCGCATGAAGAGTCGCTACGAGCGCGGACGGGTACGGAATCCGGAATACGCGACCGGAGACCTGGTGTACGTCGCTGCCGCCAAGGAAAATACCCAGGACAGCCGGAAGCTGCAACCTCGTTATCGCGGCCCGTACTCAATCTCGGCAAAACTTCCCGGAGAGACCTACCGCGTGGTAAGCCTGGAAACTGCGAAGGGCCGGCGGTAAGCTGGTACGGCACATGCGAGCCAGTTGCGTCAGTGGCGGCCGCATCACGACGACGACCAAGACGACGACGACGACGACGTCGAGGAGCCGAGAGACGACGACGAGGGGGAGGCAGCCAAACCACGGGCAATCGTTTACGACGGAACCCCAAATCGCGACCCGGCAATCATGCCCAGCGGCGCGCCCCGGCAAGGTTGGTCGACTACGAGACCGCCCCACTTGCTCGAAGACGAGCAAATCCCAGGATGGCCGAATGTGACAGCCGATGAGCGAACCGATGAGCGATAATTGCGAGGAGCGATTATCGATTGGGAAGGCGCAATCTAAACGTGGTAGGGGGGAGGGGAGAGCGGCGCATAATCGAGAAGGACGGCGCGGCTCGTCCTTCTATCTCGGGACGTCTGACCGCGAGGCTGCGATAATAGAGACTCCGAAGTAGACCGTTATTCGAGGCGACCGGGGACCGCGAAAACCCCCTTTCCGCCTGCCTTTGTAATCCAATTATTACCGAGTTATTAGAACCGCGATAATTTAGTAGTGGAGTGGGCGCGATCTACAATCATTTTGCCTATCTTTCTGCGATCCTTCTCTCCTCGCGACAGCACCTTACCCTCCCGGCCTGATGACGCCCGACCGCGCGGGATGTTGCAGTGCCGCATGTATTTGGCCTATAACAATTGTGACTATAATTTTGAGGGGATAAGGGCGAAGGATACTCGGATATCCACGAGGCCACAAAATCCTGTCCTCGTCGTTCCCGACGATTTATTTTTATAGGGCGGCGACCGAAAATCGGCTGGCACCGATGAAAATACCCGGCTTGGCCGCAGCCCTGGGGAAAATGGTAGAGGGGGGGGGGGGGGGGTGGTGCGGTACGCAAATCACTAAATATAAATAAATTCACAACGTCCGACTCGAGCAACAAAATTTTGTCTTGCGATTCTCTATTTCACTGTTCGAACAAAATATATACGACGAACAAAATATTCCCGAAACGGGACGACGCGACAATTTGACTAGGACGGATACACTCACACGCACACGCGACCGGGACCTGCACTCACTCACACTCTACCGCGAGCTCGTCTCTGCCTCTCCTCTCACTCCCCTATAAGCCTTTTTCTTAACGCAAAACCGGGCCCCCGCTACTCGGTTATCCGGCCGAGCTTGTTAGTTAGTTAACGCGACAAAACTTTCCCGGCCGCCACACACTCCCGTGATTCCCAAATCGACGACCGTCCTCCGCAATAGAACCGGGACTATCCAATATGGGACGGAGACACCCGCTATACCGGGTCAAGTGGTCGGGACTCCGTACGGGTTCGAGTTCACGTCCCGCTGAATGGCGGGAGGCCAACGCTCCGCTGAGGCTCCCAATCTTTTTCAATGATTTTTATCTCCAACCCACTCAGGTCCGACCGCGGATTCGAAGGGTCGTCGACGGATACACACTCGCAATACACACTCTCACACAAACACGCGACACGATAATTTTCGGGGAATTGCCCGACGCGAAAAATGAGACTTCCCGCGCGCGACCACGGCGCGAATCCCTCGGCGGGACACGCTGGCTCGACCCTCCCACCGGAAATCTAAAAAATAACGCGAAAAGGCCGCGGCCGCGGCGGCACCGAGATCGAGGATCGATTCTGCGGTCGACAGCCACCGAGTTAGTACGAGGAAGCGCGGCTTGGCTCACCCGGAAGTTTCAGCTGGACCGCGAGTCTTTATTCGCCCGAAACGTCGTCGAAGCGGACATTCCAGTCGCCAGGCTAGTCCCACCGACGGTCGGTGCACTAGCCAAAGTGAAGGAGAAGAAGAAGAGTCTTTATTCGTCCACGTCCGGCCGGCTCGACACCTCGCAGGAAGCTCCCCACTCCGGAACGCAAACTAACGTGCTGGCTCTCTCTCTCTCTCTCTCTCTCTTACGCGGGTCACGTGGCCCGCGCTATAGAGGGCGGGAGCACGTACCTCGGTGTTACGCCGCAGGACGACCGCGCGCGATTTAAACTTGGGCGACGACAACAAGCCGGACAGTGCGAGGTCCATCAGTTACGTGACTTTAGCGGGGGAACAATAGCAAGGACGGGAGCCAGGGACCAAGTTTGCTGTCTCTCCCGTCTCGATAGATTCGGGTGCGCTCGTGACCCAGCGATGTTTCGGTCTTCCAGGCGCTCGGCGCCCCTCTCTGCCCCGACTTGACGTAGCCGCCGCTCTCGCTTCCGATGGCGCCACCGTCACCTGACTCTGGACTCCTTTCTCTCTCGTACTCGCAGGCGACCGCAAAAAATGAAAAGAGAAAAGCAAGCGGGGAGGGCTTGAAATCGGGATTACGATATTCAGAGGGCCCTATGGGAACTCGTCGTGGTCGCGGTATCGGCCCAGGATGACAATTATAAAGTGGCTACCCATTTTTTTAAATTCTTGCGCGACCATTTTGGGACGGCAAAGGTGCGCTTTTGAAATGGTTTTTCGAGAACTCTTCGAAAATAATATAGCACCTATGTGGGGAAAGTATATTCCAACAAAAAATTGAAAAAAGTCCTGAGTAAAAATAAAAATGGCATTCCGCGCTTAGAGAAGCAAAGTGGACTTGATTCTGAACACGTAGGACCCGGATGAGGGCTTCAAAAAAATGGTACCACTGAGAAAAAGGCCATTAAAAAATCAATATAAAACGATCGTTCAAACTGAACTCCGAGCAACGGCGGAGTTGGAATGGCCAGGAACGGAGTGGGCGTTGGAGCATTCGCCGCTATGTTCTTGACGTGGCTGTCATAAGGTTGCAGAAGGCACCGAGAGATGTCGGGTCGTGGCTGACGTTACGATGACAGGCGTCCGAGTGTGCGAGTGTAACGTGGAATATGAATGTCGAACGGGCTTCATTTGTTTGCAGGTCCCGCGAAGTCGGCGAAGAAAAAATACGAAAGCACCTAAAAGCCCTGGCCATGGGTCAATAATTGAACGAGCGATTGTCGAGAGACACTCGACGACTGGCTTAACAATTCGAGCCGCGCTGGGTGGATGTACCGTTTGTGAACGCAAAGAAAGCGGTCTTTCCGAAATCGTGTTTAAGGGGTCAATTCAGATAACAAAGAATGCGTGATGATTAAATGTGAATGCGGTCTTAAATATTATTAGGAAGTAAGTTCACCTTAGAGTTTTACGGGAAAATGAGGCGATTGAGAGTGGGATTTAAGGGGTTGAATTGCAAAACGGGACGCATGCAAATTTGTTTGTCGAAAACGGATCAGAGAACTTCCTTCAAACGGAGCGAACGTTTCGTTTTTGGGTGTGAGGAAGCTCCTTAGCGAAATGTTGACTATCGACGAGAAATGTTAAGGGGCTAACGCTGAAGAAGCGCACGCGTGAATCTTATTTTGAATCGAAGTAGAGAATTTGTACGAGATGAAGTACATTTATCGACTTGTGCAGTGGCAGTTGAAACTTGAACGAAAACTCGACTTTGGGAAACCGCATTTAAGGGGCCAAATTAAGAAGAACGGCATTACGGCATTCGCGATTTATCGTGGAACGGGATTAATGGGTTCGTGAAAATATGGAATAGAATCAATCTACTCTTTTCAAATGCAAAATAGCGACCTAACTTTGCCTCGAGTCACACAGTGGTCCCACATCCCAAAAGGCCGGCCAAAAGTCAAAAACGTATTCAATTCGGGTGAAAGTCTGTACTCGGGGGTTTTCCAGGTCGCTGAATACGAATTCGGAGTCAAATTTCTCTTCGTCGTCGTCGTCGTCGTCGAATCGACGACTTTAAAATCAGGAAACGAATCCGAGTATGCATGCAAGTGTTTCTGTTGTGGAATAATCCCTACAAACTGAGAACGCCGGGCCGAGCATCGGATTCGTTCACGTTCATAGTCCACAGCAGCAGTGGCAGTACTCAACCGCTATTTTCGTGCGGAGAGTGAAACATTTTTAAAAATCACCCACTGGGAACGAGTCCGAACAGGCTCAAGGTTATTTCGATGATGAAACACAAAACCAAATTTGAATGGACCGTTTTACATATTGGATTCGTCTCGATTCGATTAAAAACAAACGGTTGAAACAGGCGAGATCAATGTCGAATCTCATGTGAATTTTCGTTCGAATCGGCGACTTTTAAATCGGGAAACGAATCCCAGTCTGCATGCAAGTGTTTCTATTGTCGAATAATCCCTACAAACTGAGAACGCCGCGCCGAGCATGGATTCGTTCACGTTCATAGTGCACCGCAGCAGTAGGAGTCCTCAATCGCTATTTTCGTGCCGAGGGTGAAACATTTTTCAAAATCACCTTCTGGGAACGAATCCGAACAGTCTCAAGGTTATTTCGATAGTGAAACACAAAACAGAATATGAATGGACCGGTTTTCACATTGGATTCGTCTCGATCTGATAAAAAAAACGGTTGAAACAGGCGTATTTATCAACGTCGAATCTCATGTGAATTTTCGTTCGAATCGACGACTTTTAAATCGGGAAACGAATCCGAGTCTGCATGCAAGTGTTTCTGTTGTCGAATAATCCTTCCAAACTGAGAACGCCGCCCCGACCATCGGATTCGTTCACGTTCACGGTCCACAGCAGCAGTAGTAGTCCTCAACGGCTTTTTTCGTGCCGAGGGTGAAACATTTTGAAAAATCACCTTCTGGGAACGAATCCCAACAGTCTCAAGGTTATTTCGATAATAAAACACAAAACAGAATACGGTTGAAACAGGCGTATTTATCAACGTCGAATCTCATGTGAATTTTCGTTCGAATCGACGACTTTCAGATTGGGAAACGAATTCGAGTCTGCATGCAGGTGTTTCTGTTGTCGAATAATCCCTACAAACTGAGAACGCCGCGCCGAGCATCGGATTCGTTCACGTTCACAGTCCACAGCAGCAGTAGTAGTCCTCAATGGCTTTTTTCGTGCCGAGGGTGAAACATTTTTAAAAATCACCCACTGGGAACGAGTCCGAACAGTCTCAAGGTTATTTCGATAATGAAACACGAAACAGAATTTGAATGGACCGTTTTACATATTGGATTCGTCTCGATTCGATAAAAAACAAACGGTTGAAACAGGCGTATTTATCAACGTCGAATCTCATGTGAATTTTCGTTCGAATCGACGACTTTTAAATCGGGAAACGAATCCGAGTCTGCATGCAAGTGTTTCTGTTGTCGAATAATCCTTCCAAACTGAGAACGCCGCGCCGACCATCGGATTCGTTCACGTTCACGGTCCACAGCAGCAGTAGTAGTCCTCAACGGCTTTTTTCGTGCCGAGGGTGAAACATTTTGAAAAATCACCTTCTGGGAACGAATCCCAACAGTCTCAAGGTTATTTCGATAATAAAACACAAAACAGAATATGAATGGACCGGTTTTCACATTGGATTCGTCTCGATCCGATAAAAAACATACAGTTGGAACAGGCGTATTTATCAACGTCGAATCTCACGTCAATTTTCGTTCGAATCGACGACTTTTAAATCGGGAAAGGAATCCGAGTCTGCATGCAAGTGTTTCTGTTGTCGAATAATTCCTACAAACTGACAACGCCGCGCCGAGCATCGGATTCGTTCACGTTCATAGTCTACAGCACCTGTAGGAGTCCTCAATGGCTATTTTCGTATCGAGGCTGATACATTTTTGAAAATCATCCACTGGGAACGCATCTGAACAGTCTCAAGGTTATTTCGATAATGAAACCCAAAACCGAATTTGAGTGGACCGTTTTTCATATCGGTTTCGTCTCGGTCCGATATAAAAAAACGGTTGAAGCAGGCGGATTCATCAACCCTCGGCACGAAAATAGCCATTGAGAAATACTACTGCCAGGGCCGGTTTACGAAAATGAGCGCCCTAGCCCTGAGAAAGTCAGCCCCCCCCCCCCCCCCCCGCCCCGCCACTCAACGGTCAGAAAGGGGCGAGATAAGAAGGGGCACGCGTACGTGCGGATCCTGCCGACGCGCGGCGCCCCCTTTGCAGCGGCGCCCAAGGCCCGGGCCTCGTGAGCCTAGTGTATAAAGCGGCTCTGACTACTGCTGCTGTGGACTGTTCGGATTCGTTCCCAGTGGATGATTTTTTTAAATGTATCACCCTCGGCACGGAAATAGCCATTAAGGACTCCTACTGCTGCTGTGGACTATGAACGTGAACGAATCCGATGCTCGGCGCGGTGTTCTCAGTTTGTAGAGATTATTCGACAACAGAAACACTTGCATGCCGACTCGGATTCGTTTCCCAATCTAAAAGTCGTCGATTCGAACGAAAATTCACATGAGATTCGACGTTGATAAATACGCCTGTTTGAACCGTTTTTTTATGGGACCGAGACGAATCCAATGTGAAAACCGGTCCATTCATATTCGGTTTTGTGTTTTATTATTGAAATAACCTTGAGACTGTTCGGACTCGTTCCCAGTGGGTGATTTTTTAAAATGTTTCACCCTCGGCACGAAAAAAAAGCCGTTGAGCACTACTACTGGTGCTGTGGACTGTGAACGTGAACGAATCCGATGCTCGGCGCGGCGTTCTTAGTTTGTAGGGATTATTCGACAACAGAAACACCTGCATGCAGACTCGAATTCGTTTCCCAATCTGAAAGTCGTCGATTCGAACGAAAATTCACATGAGATTCGACGTTGATAAATACGCCTGTTTCAACCGTTTTTTTAAAATCGGATCGAGACGAATCCAACATGAAAAACGGTCTACTCAAATTCTGTTTTGTGTTTCATTATCGAAATAACCTCGAGACTGTTCGGATTCGTTCCCAGTTCGTGATATTTAAAAATGTATCACCCTCGGCACGAAAATATCCATTGAGGACTTCTACTGCTGCTGTGGACTGTGAACGTCAACGAATCCGATGCTCGGCGCGGCGTTCTCAGTTTGTAGGGATTATTCGACAACAGAAACACTTGCATCCATACTCGGATTCGTTTCCCGATTGAAAAGTTGCCGATTCGAACGAAAATTCACGTGAGCTTCGACGTTGATAAATACGCCTGTTTCAACCGTTTGTTTTTTTTTATCGAATCGAGACGAATCCAATATGTAAAAGGGTCCACTCAAATTCTGTTTTGTGTTTAATTATCGAAATAACCTTGAGACTGTTCGGATTCGTTCTCAGTGGATGATTTTTAAAAATGTATCACCCTCGGCACGAAAATAGCCATTGAGGACTCCTACTGCTGCTGTGCACTATGAACGTGAACGAATCCGATGCTCGGCGTGGCTTTCTCAGTTTGTAGGGATTATTCCACAACAGAAACACTTGCATGCATACTCGGATTCGTTCCCTGATTTAAAAGTCGTCGATTCGAAGCGAACTTTGACTCCGAATTCATATTCAGCGACCTGGAAAACCCCCGAGTACAGACTTTCACCCGAATTAAATACGTTTTTGACTTTTGGCCGGCCTTTTGGGATTTGGGACCACTGTGTGACACCTTCAATGAGGTCCTGGACTCGAGGCAAAGTTAGGACGCTATTTTACATCTGAAAAGAGTAGATTGATTCTATTCCATATTTTCACAAACCCATTGAATCTGTTTCCCGATAAATCGCGAATGCCGTAATGCCTTTCTTCTTAATTTGGCCCCTTAAATGCGGTTTCCCAAAGTCGAGTTTTCGTTCCAGTTTCAACTGCCACTGCACAAGTCGATAAATGTACTTTATCTCGTACAAATTCTCTACTTCGATTCAAAATAAGATTCACGCGTGCGCTTTTTCAGCGTGAGCCCCTTAACATTTCTCGTCGATAATCAACATCTCGCTAAGGAGCTTCCTCTCACCCAAAAACGAAACGTTCGCCCCGTTTGAAGGAAGTCCTCTGATTCGTTTTCGACAAACAAATTTGCACGCGTCCCGTTTTGCCATTCAACCCCTTAAATCCAGCTCTCAGTCGCCTCCTCTTGCCGTAAAACTCTAAGGTGAACTCACTTCCTCATAATCTTTAAGACCGCATTCACATTTAATCGTCACGCATTCTTTGTTATCTTAATTGACCCCTTAAACATGATTTGGGGAAGACCGCTTTCTTTGCGTTCACAAACGGTACATCCACCGAGCGCGGCTCGAATCGTTAGGCCAGTCGTCGAGTGTCTCACGACAATCGCTCGTTTAATTATTGACTCATTGTCAGGGCTTTTAGGTGCTTTTGTATTTTTTCTTCGCCGATTTCGCGGGGCCTGCAAACAAATGAAGCCCGTTCGACGTTCATATTCGACGTTACACTCGCACACTCGGAGGCCTGTCATCGTATCGGCAGCCACGACCCGACATCTCTCGGTGACTTCTGCAACCTTATGACAGCCACGTCAAGAACATAGCGGCGAATGCTCCAACGCCCACTCCGTTCCTGGCCATTCCAACTCCGCCGTTGCTCGGAGTTCAGTTGGAACTATTGTTCGATATTGATTTTTTAATGGCCTTTTTCTCAGTGGTACCATTTTTTTGAAGCCCTCATCCGGGTCCTGCGTGTTCAGAATCAAGTCCACTTTGCTTCTCTAAGCGCGGAATGCCATTTTTATTTTTACTCAGAACTTTTTTCAATTTTTTGTTGGAATATACTTTCCCCACATAGGTGCTATATTTTTTTCGAAGAGTTCTCGAAAAACCATTTCAAAAGCGCACCTTTGCCGTCCCAAACTGGCCGCGCATGAATTTTAAAAAATGGGTGGTCACTTTATAATTGTCACCCTGTATATATACACGATAATTCGATATTTATCTTGATTATTCTGAGGCCGTGGCCCGCTGTTGGGCGTCATTTGTAATCCCCGAAAAAAACTCAGGAGAACTATCCGAAAAAAATGCGGTGCGCTTCTGGGTCGGGATTCGAACCCGGGACCTTTCGATTGCCGGTCGACTGCTCTGACCAACTGAGCTACGCCAGCCCGCTTACCTCAGCTTTCTCGGGTGGTCTCTATATGGTAACGCAACGTTACAATATATATATATATATATATATATATATATATATATATATATATATATATATAGGGTGATTCATAATAACCTGTACACCCGGAACTGGCGGGTTCAGCGGGGTATCCCGAGTATAACTGTCAAGGCTCTTTTGTCTCCGTCAAATAGTTTTCCAATTCCAATTTTGGCATTCGAAGGATTGTTGTAGAGCTGCAGTCTGCCCTTGACGACGACGCCACTTGAGGGCTGAGTCTGAGCGCGAGAAACGTAGCAGGTGACGGCAAGGTAGATAGGCATATGTCTTGCTTGCCCGGCCAATTTGACGTTTCGCGTATTGTCTGCTATTATTTTCTGTCATTTTGGGTACGCACGTTCAGAGCGTGAGCCGAGCCGCGCTACTGAGCGTGACTTGTTTTTTCGGATGTCGTTGATCCCTATTTGTCGCACATTCGTTCTCTTTTATTTAATGGGCGTCTCCTTTCGCCTATCTCTCATTAATAAATATCTATCTTCTCTCTCGTCCTCTTTCATCTTTGCGCATACTTTTGTTTTCCCCTTCATTCCCTCCCGTCGATTCTAACAAGGAACGCCACTTTGGTGCCCGCCTTCGATTTTAATGAAACTCATGTCCATGGAATAGCACTGAAAACGGTCATACGCTTACGGTATGACTAGAAAAACAGTTGCACTTGTTGAAACCATTTTCAAATAAAAATAGCTTTCAAATGCAGCATCTTTTTCGTCTCGGAAAAAAAACTTTTTTTCTCGAGCTTTGTTAGCCCTTCCTCGACACACTGGGTAATGTTGACCCGGACAAATTTGAAATAAAATGCTCACTTTTCCCTAAACGAAAGTTTTCAATCATTCTTTACAACAATTCAATTTTACATTTTCCAAACTTTAATTATGCAGACGTATTAAGAAATGTTTGAAGTGTATCCCGAATTTGTTTCAATAAGAATCGACCAATGGGTTGTTAAGGCCAGGTGGATGAAGTACAATCCGGCTCCAAATGACCCAGTAAGTCAAAGTCGTGTCCAAATGTAAGTGCGTCAAGAAAGGGTTAAGAAACCCAAAAGAACATCAAAAGATTTCAAAACTAGAAACTGCAACCTTCAAAATCCTTATTGTCACTGAAAAAAAAAATCAGTTTTTTTTCTAATTTTCTCCTACTTTAATGACATAAAGCGCAAAAATTGAAGGATCACTTTTTCTTCGTCGAAAAATTGCCCTTTTTCGGACGGCCGTATCGCGGTTGTAAATAATCGGAAAAAATAATTTAAAAAGTCATTTTGTATCGTTAATTGTCAACTTTAGAACGCTTATGTTCATCAATTTTCATAAACTTTTTTCAACCAAAAAAATTGTTGGCAAGCAAGAAAAACGGAAAATCAAAAAATTTGTCCAACTTTGCCGGGTTACACGGGGAACAGAAATTTTTGTAAAGAAAATCCGTTTCAACCATTTGAAAGCGTATATCTTCTTCTCTTATTTTATTATTCCGAACCTCTGTGCGATTTTTATTTACCTACAAGGAACATGCCTCAGATGACACCCTTCGATTTTGTTGAAATTTGGATATGTTAAAAAGCACCGAAAAGTAAGTGATACGTATTTTTTTATCGGCGGAAAAACGGTTTTGAGGGGTGAAACGAACCCTCGAAAATAGGTGTGTTTTTCGTTTTTCGTCTTTGAACCCCCCATTAATGTCTTCGAACGGCTCATGAACGTTTTCGGAAATCTCTCGAACGCCGTTGATCCTTTACACATAGATCGTCAAACCATTCAATTCCTCAAATTTCTTAATCATCGATACACTCATCGGAAAAGCCAAGCCTACGTTTAGGCACTTCGCTATAACGAGGATAAGAACTCTTATGTTCGGAATGCATTCTCGGTGGTGTGGAGAGAGGTGCGGTGACCGACCAGAGAAAACAATAAGGGTCACTGTTTTCAATGTTGATGACGGCCCGTTTCATCTGTATATCCCTCGGGAGACGCGTGTATGTGTATAAGTTTTCTCGCAGTGGTTCGTGCTTGTTAATGTTCACAAGTAGATGTGAGATTTCGTGTAACGTCCAATCCGACTCATTTTCCTGAAAGTTCTCGATTTTGGTGGAGAGTTTTGCTTCGACGCACTCGATGAACCACTTGGCAATATCGTTCGATGATAGAATGATCGCTTTTTTCATTTGCAATGTATTTTCCTCCTCAATGACTTCGTTCACCTTCATAAGGTGAAATTTGCACGCTAAGGCCACATTCACCCTCACGTTACCCTCCGCGCGCACGACGTTGTCCAGTTTTGTTACCACCGCGCGCATCGCATTTCTGAAGAAACTTTGCACATCTTTGTGCTCGAAACTCACAATCGAGAACGTCTTTATCCGATTTTTCAAAGCCGGCTCGAGATCGAACCACTTCAGTTTATCATGAGCATCGCTCACACCAGCACTGCTTACACTTGCTCCACGCACGATTTTTGTTTGTCTCAACTACAACAATTTCGCTATTGTCGATTGAATTTTCAGTTTTTGACCGACGTGGAGCCCTGGGTTTTTCAATGTTTGCCCCAAGAGTTTGACGTGCACGTCAGAGAACTTTTGCCACTTTTCTACGTGAGAAAAATTGTTCTTCGCACCGCTCAACTTATCGATAATTTGATCGCAATCGCCCATGGTCCAGACTGCTCGATGAATCAAATACCGATGAAGAACAACTCACTAATATATATTTAAGAAAAAATCTCTACACAACCTCGCACGCGCGTCTGTGCGAGCGAGCGTGTGTGTGTGTGCCCGCACGCGCTCGAACGTCGAGTTTGTATACACAAGATCGAGTTCCAAACAGCGAGACGTTGGTTGCTCTTCCTCGTGCGTGTCAATCTTGAACTGAAAATGATTTGTTTTCTTGTAATGCTTCACTAATATCCGTCATTATACATTATGCATCCATATCTTCAGAGTCCACATCCAACATTTCAGTAACTAGATGATTCTTCATATTTAGTATATGAGCTAGCTGTTCTCGATTTCCATGACCCTTAACGTATGCGATAAACTTTCCACCGATGTAGGCCATGCAGACATTTCTTTTGTCCTCTTCTGCCAACATCAGCTGGAAAGTTGCTGAATTCGCGAATTTCAGGCTGTGACATTTTCCGCTGCCAAAGACCATGCATAGATGTCCTCTATGCGCTGCTGCCAACATGCTCTCGAATGTTGTCGAATCAGCCTCAAGCGCCTTGATGATCGTTGCGGGTAGAAGCACGCTGAATTCGTTGCGAATGCCGACGACGTGCTTTTTGCGAAATTTGGTGTTGATCGTCCGTATGTTGGTGATGACATAATCCGACCCGGGTGACAACTCGCTGAGCTTCTTCGTCAGCAGAAAACCGGCAATTTTACCAGTCTTATTGATGAGAGCCATTTTTGTTTCACTCGTGTGCGCACGTGGGTCTTTTTCATGTGTGTGTCCGATCTTGAATCGCTAGATCATGTACTCCTTTCCACCACCGCGACCCTCCCCCCCTGCATTGAGGGCACGGGGATCCGAGTGCTGAATGTCACGCGTCCGATGACTCACCACCCACAAACGGTTAAAAAATATAATTCGTAGAAAAAATCTGACGAAATCCTGCCGCCATGTTGACCCCATCAATGTCACTCTTCCGCCGATGATAAACAAATTCTCGCAAAATAATCATTTAACACCTCAATTCGCTGACAGGTTTCAACACGTCAATGTATAAACAATAATATCGCATCTCGGCGAGGGGGGGGGGGGGGGGGGGGGGGCTTTGTCAAGCCATGGCGAGCGCCCGATGACTCACCACCCACAAAAATTTAAAACAATTTCTGGGAAATCAGCCCCTCTGCTCCTCCCCCGCCCGCTCCTTCCGGCGGGAGGGGAGGGGAACTTCCTTTTACTACAAAGCACTTCGACTCTTTGTCAGTCGTTGCGCGGCCGCGCTAGGAATCGAACGTGTATCCCCGTGTTTTATGTATTTCAAGACTTAATTTATCAAGCCCAACAACTTTTATATTCATATATTTTATAAAATCCTCAAAAAAAATCGCGAAAACAGCCTTTTTCGTGGCTTCAAAGTGGACTGGCCCCTTAAAGCAAAGGGTACATAGGAACATTCCACCAAAAACCAGGCCGCTGCATGTAGGCTCTCATACTGACCTGAGGCTTTGAGCTTCGCGAAAATTGAGATATGGCAATTTTCACGCGGAGTCTAATTTCTCGATTTTCGACAGACGATCAGAAAAATTCTTCAATTACCTCTATAATATTCCCGTTTAAGGGGAAGTGAGCGGACATCGCAGCGATCGGGATTTTTATTTTTTCGGTTTTGATGAATTATAGAATGTTAATTGCAAAACATTAATTATCAGCAAAAATTAATGTTTGGCAATTACGCTGGACGAACAAAAAAAACGTCGCCGTTTTCCAAGGCACGGGTTTAACGGGTTCGTGGAAATATGGGATATAAACAATCTACTCTTTCCAGGTGCAAAATAGCGACTTAAGTTTGCCTCGATTCCGGAACCTCATTTAAGGTGTCATATTAAGGAGGGCTATGTGTGCTAAATTTGTCTTATTTCATTAAAATTGAATGCTGTGCATCTATCGGTTCCCGGTGCGGGATGCACTCTGCACAGATTTTGACTTCGAAAAACATGGCTTAAGGGGTTCAATCTGATGGCAGATAAATAACAATCTTATATAAAATCTTCTTGAGGATTTCAACAACAGTTTTCCGAACAGTTTTCGTATATTCTGTCAGCCACTGCTCAGATCATACGCCTAAATTCGTTTTCAATTTCATCTTACTTCCAGTCAGAGCTAATGGATGATTTGACGGGCGCTCAAAGATACAAGTTTAATAATAGGATCATTCTTTACGTGACACAGACGAAATCGACGTCTGGCTTGATTTTTCGGCATGAGTTGTAACTCTCTCCGAACATACTCATCATTAAATGTATCGATTTCGCTTTATTTTGAGATCATAAGCCCCGAGGCGTGTGAGGTGCGTTAATGAAAGGCAGCCTGAGTCATTATCCGCTGACACCAAGATAATGAAGATGAAATCAATGCTCCGAACGGTTTTCACATATTCTGTCAGACATTGCTAAGATCATCCTCCCAAATTCGTTTTCGATATCATCTTATTTCCGGTCAGAGCTAATGGACCATTCGACCGTTGCTCGAAGATACAAGTTTCGACGTCTGGCTCGATTTTTCGGCATGAGCCGAACATAACGGTAACCCTTTGCGAACATATTCATCATTAAATTTATCGATTTCGCTTTATTTTGAAGTAATAAGCCCCGAGACGTGTGAGGTATGTTACTGAAGAGTCATTATCGACTAACACCGCGAGAATAAAGATGAAATCGATGCTCCGAACGGTTCTCGCATATGCTATCAGACATTGCTAAGATCATTCGTCAAATTTTTTTTTCGATTTCATCTTATTTCTGGTCAGAGCGAATGGATCATTTGATCGGTGCTCGAAGATACAAGTTTAATCATAGAATCATTCTTTACGCGACAAAGACGAAATCGATGTCTGGCTTAATTTTTCGGCATGAGTTGTAACCCTCTTCGTAGTAAAGTTACGTTGTAACTCGCCTCTTGAAATGTGGCTTTCGAACGGCGCGGTACGGCCGAATTCATTTGTAGCATTGGAATATTGGGTCCATGTTAGATTGATTCCATTTTGTTAAAGTCTTCGAGGAGATTTTTTACAAGATTGTCATTTACCTGCCATCGGATTGACCCCCTTAAGTTGTCATGTTTTTGAAAGTCAAAATCTGTGCAGGGTGCATCCCGCACCGAGAACCAATAGATGCCCTGCATTCAATTTTAATGAAATAAGACCAATTTAGCACACATAGACCTCCTCAATATGACACCTTAAATGAGGTTCCGGAGTCAAGGCAATCTTAAGTCGCTATTTTGCACCTGGAAAGAGTAGATTGTTTATATTCCATAGTTCCACGAACTCGTTAAGCCCGTGCCTGGGAAAAAGGCGCATGCCCTATTTGTCTTAATTTGACCCCTTAAATGCCGTGTCCCAAAGTCGACGGTTTTTTGTTCGTCTAGCGTAATTGCCAACTATTAATTTTTGCTAATAATTAATTTTTTGCAATTAACATTCTATAATTCATCAAAACCGAAAAAATAAAACCTCAATCGCTGCGATGTCCGCTCACTTTCCCTTGAACGGGAATATTATACAGGTAATTGGAGAATTTCTCTGATCGTCTGTCGGAAAGCGAGAAATTAGACTCCGCAAAAAATTGCCGTACCTGAATTTTCGCGAAGTTCAAAGCCTCAGGACAGTATGAAAGCCTATATGCAGCGGCCTGGTTTTTGGTCGAATGTTCCTATGTACATTTAGCTTTAAGAAAACGTAAAAATCTTAAAGCTCTGTGCGTTGGTTGCAACGGTATTATGCAATAGACAGAAAGTGTAAAAACCGGTTTTTTACACGTTTTAAAAAATCGATCTCACGGTATTTAAAAACAATACGTAAATTATTTCAAACCCTATGTTTTATAGGAAAAATCCAAGCTTTCCGACGATGTCATTATGAATGCTGTACGATGATTTGGACCAGAGTTATAACCGTCCAAAAAAAACAAATGCATTTTTTTCATTTTGTCAGTGATAACTAGGTGAATCAAAATCGCACAGAAGTATTCTGTGCGATTCAAATAGTTGAAACTGTATTCAAATAGTTGAAACTGTATTCAAATAGTTGAAACGGATTTTCTTTACAAAAATTTCTATTCCCCGAGTAACCCGGCAAAGTTAGTCCAATTTTTTGAATTCCCGTTTTTCTTGCTTACCAACAATTTTTTGGTTAAAAAAAGTTCATAAAAATTGATGAACATAAGTATTCTGAAGTTGACAATGAACGCTACAAAATGCTTTTGTTATATATTTTTTCCAATTATTTACAACCGTGATATGGCCATCCGAAACAGGGTAATTTTTCAACGAAGAAAAAGTGATCCTTTACTTTTTGCGCTTAATGTAATTGAAGGAGCAGAAAAATACCAAAAAAATAGTATTTTTTTAGTGACAATAAGGATTTTGAAGCTTGCAGTTTCTGGTCTTGAATCCTTTTGATGAAGTTTTTTTGGGGTAACATTTATTGCCCAAGCAATAGAAATATGAGGGTTATTGAAACTTATCATTTAGGTGCAGTTGGGTTTTTTTTGGCTCGGTACGACAATTGGTTGTTGTAATATCAGCCGCTGAATGGAAAGTCACCCTTTTGTCTTTAATCGTGGATATCCCGTGGAGTATGATAATTAATCATTGTACCGCAAATTGACCGGCAGTTTCCGAAACTCCAATAAATTCCGTTTGACGCCTGACTATTGTTTCGGAGAAAAATTCTTTCCATGCTCGCCATTTATTTTAAAAAAGTACAAAAATTATCTTTTCTTGATTTTCAGAAAACCCTCTGTTCCCTTGCAAATATTGTTAGAAGTACTAATGTTTGCGGATTTTTTTTTCAGTTAATTATATCCCTAAGAGCCCTGTAAAATTCCAAATCGATCCGGTCATGCGTCTCTTTCCGGATCGATCAATTAAATTTTTTTTTAAAGAGCACGTTTATTGTTCCTTAAATGAAATTGAAGTTCCTTAATTTAATAATTATTAAGATGAAAAAACATTATTTTTCTTAAAATTTGGCATTTAATACTCATCAAATTTCGAGAAAAAACCTCAAACAAATATTCTTTATTCGAAATTAAAAAAATGTACAAATTTTCTACCGCCAGTATTAACAGTACCAATGGCATACTACGTGGAGGTTTTTAAATGAAGAAAATTTCCAAATATAAATGTTTTTGTTATTTTCCTTACAACTTTGCATCGAATACTTAACCTTTCCTTAACGCACTTATATTTGGCCACGCCTTTGACACACTGGGTCATCTTGACCCGGATAGTACTTCATCCACCTGCCCTTAACAACCCATCAGTCGGTTCTTATTGAAACAAATTCGGGGTACACTTTAAACATTTCTTAATACGTCGGCAAAATTAAAATTCGGAAAATGTAAAATTAAATTGTTGTAAAAAATGATTGAAAACTTCCGTTTATGGAAAAGTGAGCATTTTATTTTAAATTTTTCCGGGTCAACATTACCCAGTGTGTCAAGGAAGGGTTAACAAATCTCGAGAAATAAGACTTTTTTCTGGGACGAAAGAAAATGCCGCATTTGAAAGACATTTCTATTTGAAAAGGGTTTCAACAAGTGCAACTGTTTTTCCAGTCATACCGTAACCGTATGACCGTTTTCAGTGCTCTTCCATGGACAGGAGTTTCATTAAAATCGAAGGTGGGCACCAAAGTGGCGTTCCTTGTTAGAATCGACGAGAAGGAATGAACGGAAAAACAAAAATATGCGCAAAGATGAAAGAGGACGAGAGAGAAAATAGATATTTATTAATCAGAGATAGGCGATAGGAAACGCTCACTTAATAAAAGAGAACGAAAGTGCAATAATTAGAAATCGACGACATCGGAAAAAACAAGTCACGCTCAGTCGCGCGTCTCGGCTCACGCTCTGAACTTGCGTACCCAAATATACTCGGGCCATGACAGTTATGCTCGGGGTACCCCGCTGAACCCGCCAGTTCCGGGTGTACAGGTTATTACGAATCACCCTGTATATATATGGGGCATTCCATGCCGATTCGACCTGGGACTGACCCGTCACCTCTCCGATTTGACCCGCGATTTTTTATGTTCTATCTAATTTGTACTATCTCTGAAAGGCATTCGAGAATTTTTTCAGATTTGTTTGGACCGATCTGACTTCACAATATTTTTTATAAACAAAAAAATAACGCCCAAATTTAAAAATCTGAAAAAAATCACAAAAATCCTGTGTCACATATCAAACACTATGCGCGTTTAGAAAAAGTGGGCGCGCGTTTCGTTTGGTCTAAAATGCGCTTTTTTCTCAAGAATTTTTTTTTTTAATTAAAAAAAATAGAATCAATAACCCATCCAGTCGTTAAAGAGAAAAAAAAATTTTATGACATTATGTAGTATTGACCTGAATTTTTTCAGATTTTTTTCACATTTTTTTCAGAATTTTTGTCAAAGATTTTTTTCATCATTTCTAGTCAAATTGCCGACAATTCAAGTGGCCAAGTGGCCAACCCAACTCAAGTATCATAGGGTTTGGGTTACAATGTTAAGAGAGAAAACATTCTTAATTAAACATTTTTGATAAATTCGATTTTTTTGTTTGTTTAAACTTGAAAAAATAACAACCGTTTCTATGAAAGAAATTAATCGCTAAAAAATTCTGAATTTTTTTTTCTGCAATAGTAAAGTAACCATATTATGAATCGATTCGCTTTGGGTGAAGGAGCATTAGGAGCAATAATATTTACATCACAATTGAAAGTATGCTGATCTAGCCTACAATTACACCTATTTTAAACTAATAAGATATTCAACTAACCAATAAATACCAATTGTGTTCTGATACAATTACGTCGCCACCAACACGTGTGTGAAGCGTAGTCGGAGAGAATCTACAAAAAAACGAAGAAAGAGCACACGTATAGCCACGTGAAGCTGCAAAATATTATAAAGGCGTCCACATCTTCTTGCTGAGCTGTTGCCTTCTTCTCGCTGGCGGCACCACCGAACGTTTGGAGGCACTCTTTGATGGGCTGCCCCGATCACGTGGTAACTTGACGGGGCTGTCGCGCTAGCAGCGTGCGTGCGTGCTTTTATTTCCATTTTTTTCGAAAAAATCTCGCTTTAAATCGAAGGAAACATGCATCCACTTTGGCTCAACTCTTAACATTTTTTATATTTAACACACACAGAATTAATGATTTTGTTCGGGATTTCAAATTTGGGTAATAGATTTTTTATTATAAAATTATTCCCAAGTTGAATCACTCCAAAAAAAATGGGAATAAATTTCTGAGCACCTTTCAGAGATGCTACACTAACATTTATTCAATCCAATCCAATTTTTTCAGAATTTTTTAGCGATTAACTTCTTTCATAGAAATGATTGTTATTTTTTCAAGTTTAAACAAACAAAAAATCCACTAAAAAATTCTGAAAAAATTCGAATGGATGAAAAATGTTTAATTAAGAATGTTTTCTCTCTTGACATTGTAGCCGAAGCCCTATGATACTTGAGTTGGGTTAGCCACTTGGCCACTTGAATTGTCGGCAATTTGACTAAAAATGATGAAAAAAAATCTTAGACAAAAATTCTGAAAAGAATCTGAAAAAAGATGTGAGAAAAATCTTTAAAAATTCTGGTCTATTCTACATAATGTCATGTAATTTTTTTTCCTCTCTAACGACTGGGTGGGCTATTGATTCTAATTTTTTTAATTAAAAAAATTTCTTTTGCGAAAAAAGCGCATTGTAGGACAAACGAAACGCGCGACCACTTTTTCCAAACGCTCATAGTGTTTGATATGTGACACAGGATTTTTGTGATTTTTTCAGATTTTTAAATTTGGGCGTTAATTTTTTGTTTATAAAAAATATTGTGAAGTCAAATCGTTCCAAAAAAATCTGAAAAAATTCTTGAGAGCCTTTCAGGGATAGTACAATAACATAAAAAATCGCGGGTCAAATCGGAGAGGTGGCGGGTCAGACCCAGGTCGAATCGGCATGGAATGCCCCGTATATATATATATATATATATATACACTAAGCGCAACAATTAAGGGATCACTATTTTTTCGACGAAAAATAGCCCTTTTTCAAACCGCTGTAACTCGGTGAAAAATGGTCGGAGAAAAAATGAAAAAAAAGCATTTTGTAGTGTAAACCTTCGACTTTGATAATCCGATTATAAATATTTTTTTTCGTTTCGTTTAAATAAAGAAATTCGTCGTTAAACAAAACAAAACATAAAATCAAAAAATTTGCTCGAGTTTGACAAGGTACACGGGGAACAGAATTTTTTTTTTCGAAAATCTGTTTCGACCATTCGAAAGCTTGTATTTTTCCCAACAATTTAGTTTTTTTTTTCAATTTCTGTGCGATTTTTTTTAGCCAAGTTATCGCAGCTTTACGAAAAAATGCATTTTTCAACTTTGACCGGTCATAACTCTGGTCCAAATCATCGCACAGCATCCAAACCGGCATCGTTGGAAAGCTTGGATTTCCTCCTACAAAACTCTTTATTTTTCGTATTTTTCAGAAGCCGTTTTCAACATTGTAAAACTGATTGTTTAAAAGTGTGTAAAATGCCCATTTTTACACTTTTTTGTTTATCATGTTTTAACATTACAACAAATGCCGAGGCACCAAAGGTTTTTGCGTTTTTTTTTAGTTCAGGGTATGTAGAAATACTCCACCAAATAGCAGATCGCTGCCTTTATTCTTTATTCGGGTTGCAACCCCGTTCTTTTGGAGAAAATCGAGATCCGTCAATTTTGACGAAAATCGAGGTTTCTCAGGTATCAGCGCGGGGTGAAATTTCTCGAAAAAAAAAATCAGAAAATTACGAAATTTGGTATTCAAGGGTTTTCGAGGTTGCTGATTGCGAATCTGCGATAAAAAATGGAAAAATTCAAAATGGCGGATCAAATGCAAAAATTCTTGCAATCGGGCGAAACTCGATGTTTAGGGGTTTTCGAGGTCATTCATTACGGATCTGAGGTTTAAATTGAGGATCGCAAATTCGAATTGAATCAAACTTTGCATTTCGGTTCGCCATATTGGACCCGTCGTTTTTTTTTATTTCTTCGACCTGAGATTCGTAATTAACGATCCCTCAAAACCCGCAGATTACCGAGTTCCATGCGATTCAGATCCATCAGAAAAATTGTAAAAGTACCGCCGGTATTCGCGTTATCCAAAGCGTACCACGAGGAGGTTGCACGGTCGGATTTACGCTTCGGGGGGGGGGGGGGGGGGGGGCATTGGAGAGATAAGAACTCTGATCCGGTCAATTCGAAGTGAGTTTTTATCTCTAAAGAGAGTTCTTATCTCTGCAATGCCTTTCTAGAGATGGGGGGAAGAGAATATGCACTCGTAACATTAAAAAATAAGGAATACAGAGATCCGGACCCCGCGGTTCGTCAATTCCGCAGCATTTAATGACTCCAAACCCTCTCTGTAGGACGGAGAAATATTGCAGAGATTAGGACCCCGCGGTACGTCAATTCCGCGGCATTTAATGACTCCAAACCCTCTCTGCAATAGGGGGTGAAAAGTGAGGAAGGTAGGACCGCACTAGTAGCGTGTGTTGCCACCTCGGTTGCGGATCACTGCCAACAATCGATCACGCATATTTATGCACCTTCGGATTGCTGCCTGTGGAATTCGGCGCCAAGTACGAATGAGCGCACGACTTAACTCATTCGTATTGGCTACATTTGGATAATTCCGCCGCAAAGAGCGCCCAACCATATCCCAAACATGCTCTATTGGGTTCAAGTCGGGGCTGTTCGCCGGATGGTTGAGAGTAACAATCCGATTCTGCTCCATAAATGCACGTGTAAATGCCGCTGTGTGACAACGTGCATTATCTTGCATTAGTCGGAAGCGACCTCCGATCCGCTGCCGAAATGGCACAACATGGTCTCACGACCTCGTCAACGTATCGTCTTGAATTTAATCCCGGTGCTGGTATGATAACCAACTCAGTTCGCGTATAACGAGTGATCCCCGCCCATACCATTATGGAACCACCGTTAAACATTCGAACACAGCGCGAACATTGTGGGACAAAACGTTCGCCACTTCGACGCCAAACTCGTATCCGACCATCATTGCCATAGAGCGTGAATCTCGACTCGTCGGTAAATAACACCCGACCCCATTGACTCGAATTCCAATGTACGTGAGCACGAGCGTAATTCAGTCGAGCTCGTTGATGGTCGCGAGTTGAAAATGGAACGCGATTTGTCCGGTAGGAACGTACGCCAGATTCGCGCAAATGATTCCTCACCGTCGATCGTGAGATGGGCCTTTGAACTACTTGACTCACGATTTGCGGTGTTGTTTAAATGATTGTGGCGTGTACTCTGTACAATCCACCGATCTTCGCGCGCACTCGTTACTCGCCTCCGTCCTTGCCCCCGTCGTCGCCGATATCGGCCAGTTTGCCGATGTCGAGTACTTACACGGCTGATAACGGACTGGCTCACTCCCATAGATTGAGCGACTGCACGCTGTGATTGGCCTTGCCCCAAAAGAGTTAAAACTCTACTGACCTCAACTTCCGAAAGCTGTCTTCGCACCATGATAAAAATTCAGCCATCCGCGGAACAAACACAAAATTGAGAATAATTGTAAGGTTTGTTACGCAGAAGACTGGAAAGAATGAGTGGAGAAAAGATCAAAATGAACAAATATTGTGTGAAACGCACGCAAATGAAGTAGCTGACAAAACAAAAATATTGTAGGTACCTTTGCAATAACGTATGTGTACGTCTGTTGCACGACCTCTGCTTTCTTCACACTTTAAGACTAGTAGTTGTCAATCAATGTTTGTGTCAATGAGAGTGACGAGACAAATTTCATAGTTATTCCCCAAAGTACGGGGAAAAAACTCAAGTTCAAAATAAAAAACAAAATTAACAGATCACATATAGCGAACCGAAATGCAGAAATTAAATGAAATCGCATGGAACTCGGTAATCTGCGGGTTTTGAGGGATCGTTAATTACGAATCTCAGGTCGAAGAAATTTAAAAAAACGACGGGTCCAATATGGCGAACCGAAATGCAAAGTTTGATTCAATTCGAATTTGCGATCCTCAATTTAAACCTCAGATCCGTAATGAATGACCTCGAAAACCCCCAAACATCGAGTTTCGCCCGATTGCAAGAATTTTTGCATTTGATCCGCCATTTTGAATTTTTCCATTTTTTATCCCAGATTCGCAATCAGCAACCTCGAAAACCCTTGAATACCAAATTTCGTAATTTTCTGATTTTTTTTTTCGAGAAATTTCACCCCGCGCTGATACCTGAGAAACCTCGATTTTCGTCAAAATTGACGGATCTCGATTTTCTCCAAAAGAACGGGGTTGCAACCCGAATAAAGAATAAAGGCAGCGATCTGCTATTTGGTGGAGTATTTCTACATACCCTGAACTAAAAAAAAACGCAAAAACCTTTGGTGCCTCTGCATTTGTTGTAATGTTATAACATGATAAACAAAAAAGTGTAAAAATGGGCATTTTACACACTTTTAAACAATCAGTTTTACAATGTTGAAAACGGCTTCTGAAAAATACGAAAAATAAAGAGTTTTGTAGGGGAAATCCAAGCTTTCCAACGATGCCGGTTTGGATGCTGTGCGATGATTTGGACCAGAGTTATGACCGGTCAAAGTTGAAAAATGCATTTTTTCGTAAAGCTGCGATAACTTGGCTAAAAAAATCGCACAGAAATTGACAAAAAACTAAATTGTTGGGAAAGATACAAGCTTTCGAATGGTCGAAACAGATTTTCGAAAAAAAAATTCTGTTCCTCGTGTACCTTGTCAAACTCGAGCAAATTTTTTGATTTTATGTTTTGTTTAACAACGAATTTCTTTATTTAAACGAAACGAAAAAAATTATTTATAATCAGATTATCAAAGTCGAAGGTTTACACTACAAAATGCTTTTTTTTCATTTTTTCTCCGACCATTTTTCACCGAGTTACAGCGGTTTGAAAAAGGGCTATTTTTCGTCGAAAAAATAGTGATCCCTTAATTGTTGCGCTTAGTGTATATATATATATATATATATATATATATATATATATATATATATATATATATATATATATATATATATATATATACGTGGGTCATTTGATAAGTACCTAGCCTACAAATGAAAACACCAAAATTTTGCTAAAAATAAAATTTATTTTTCAATGTAGTCTCCTTTTAGTTGAATACACTTGGCCCAGCGGTGTTCCAATTTTTTTAACCCCGTTGAAAAAAATGTTATCTCTTGGTCTGCAAAATAGGCCTCCGTGGCGGCGGTTATTTCGTTATTGGAGTGGAATTTCTTCCCGGCGGGTGAATTTTTTAGATTCGGAAAAAAAAAAGTCGCACGGAGCCAAATCTGGAGAATACGGTGGATGGGGCAGCAGTTCATAGCGTAATTCGACCAATTTAGCCATGGCGAGCGCAGAGGTGTGAGCCGGTGCATTATCATGGTGGAAAAGCACTTTCTTTCTCGACAAATGGGGCCGTTTTTCTTTTAACACGGCGTTGAATCGGCTCAATAGTTCGGCGTAGTACTGTCCCGTGACCGTCTTGCCCTTCTCCAGGTAGTCAATAAAAATCACACCTTGAGAATCCCAGAAAACAGTGGCCATCACCTTTCCAGCCGACAGGACCGTCTTCGCCTTCTTTGGAGCAGGTTCACCGGGTAAGGTCTACTGTTTTGACTGCTCCTTGGTCTCTGGAGTATACCAGTGAATCCATGTTTCGTCGACGGTCACGTAACGACGCAAAAACTCTTTTGGATTGCGATTAAACAGCTCCAACCACTGCTCTGAAGTGGTCACACGAATGCGCTTGTTGTCTGCAGTCAGCAAACGCGGCACCCACCTTGCCGACAGCTTCCTCATGCCCAAAGTCTCATGTAGGATATGCCACACGCGTTCTTCTGAGATGCCTACTATCACAGCTATCTCGTGCACCTTTAATCGGCGGTCTGACAAAACGATATCGTGTATTTTTGTCACGTTCTCCTCCGTAGTGGCTGTTTTTGGAGCACCTGGGCGTGGATCATCAAAAACCGACGTACGACCACGTTGAAACTCGTTATACCAAAATTTAACGGTCGCCATCGAAGGAGAAGCATCCCCATACACTGCATCCAAGCGTTCTTTAATTTCATTGCGCGATTTCCCTTCCAAAAACAAGAATCGAATCACCGACCGATATTGTTCTTTCTCCATTCTTTCAAAAATCAACGGACACACTTGCTTTCACACGCTCTCAAAAGAGAACTACAAGTCCGATCCGGCTGAAATTTTGTCAGTAGCCGTCTACAAGACGGTACTACACTATAGTGTATTTCTCTTGCAATAGTGGCACCATCTAGCGGTGAGGCTAAGTACTTGTCAAATGACCCACGTATATATATATATATATATATATATATATATATATATTTCAAAGCTTTATACAGTAGCGTGCAAAAGTATTGGGCAATATACTATTGCGTATGAAAACAAAAAACAAAACATTATAAAAATAACAAAACATGGTTTAGTTTTCTCTCTAGAGTCAATACTTCGTTGCCATGCCCTTAGCAGCGATTACAGCAGCACAGCATCGGCGTATAGACGCAATTAATTGCAAAATGCGATCTTATGGCATCTTTTCCCACTCATATTGCAAATGATCCCATAATTCCGTCTTGTTGGAATGGTTCTTCGTTCCAACGCGAACCTTGAGCTCTTGCCACAAATGTTCAATCGAATTTAAATCCGATGACTGCGAGGGCCAGTCGAGAAGGCGTACTTTTCGGCTTTCAAGGAAATTCTTCACACGACGCGAAGCATGTTTGGGATCATTGTCGTGTTGAAATATCCACCCATTCGGAATATTTCAACACGACAATGATCCCAAACCCCCCAACCATATGCTCCCGCATATGGTCTTGCAATATATTTCGATACACTATAGCGTTCATATTGCCTTGGATTTCTATTAGCGGACCAATACCGTTATCAGAAAATGCTTCCCAATCTTTAACATTTCCCCCAACAGTTGGAATTTGATATCGTAAATCGTATCTGGTACCTGCTGGACGTCTTACGTACTTGCGACCATCACTTTCGAATAATAGAAATTTGGATTCGTCGGAAAAAAGAACTTTCCGCCAATTCGATACTGTCCGATGTTGATATTTTTGGCAAAATTCAATCTAGCCTTCTTATTCTTTGTGCTAATGAGTGGTTTCTTTACACCGACGCGTCCAATCAATCCCACAGCCTTCAGACGTCGGGATACCGTACTCCTACTGATATCGGCAAGATTTTCACTGCGTAATTCTCGCGATATTATTGCTGCAGTTTTTCGCGGATCTATGACGCACTTTCTTTTAATGATTTTGTCCACGCGTTTGGAAGTTTTTCGTGGTCTACCGCTTCGTCTTTTATCACACAACGAATTTGTTGATTTATATTTCGCAATAATACGGCTTACTGTGCTTTTCCCAATAGATATAGTATTTGCAATATCACGAGAACTCTTTCCTTTTTTAAATAGTTTTAACACAACTTCGCGGACCTCAATTTTTGTGTGTTTCGCCATTGCGGCAGAAATAGAACTGATTTTTGCATGGTTCTTTATGTTTCGAACTAACAGCGGCCCAATATTTTTGCGCCTGACCGAACGCGTTCGGCGCTGTACACAAACCATACACTATCAAAACAAAATAATATACTACGCTGTTATGCATATTATCAATATTTGAAATTATGCTCCCTCAAATATTTGAAATGATGGAGAGGTTCAGGTATTCAATATTTTATCGAATAACTGAGAAAAGGAGGTTGGCACGAAACTTTTGCACGCCACTGTATATACACCCTCAACCAACAAAATCAAAATTGATCTTGTCCGAAATTGAGAGAAAAACATTCAACAGTAGGCTGTTTCATACGCCAATGAATACGAAAATGTATCTTTGCTTTGCAACCGTTTTAAGGCAGTTTTCGAGTTAAGAAGCCTAAAGTTTGGGTATTTTTTCGAGCTTGATAAACTAAAATGAAAAATCTTTTTGCATTCCGTATTTTAGTATTTTTATCGATGTTTTAAGAACTTACGAACAAAATTTCGTGGAAAAAGATCAAAATAGAAAAAGGTATGGGCCTCTAAATGTGACTGAAAATAAGGGTTGACACGGTTCACATGGTTCGAAAGCTCCCATTCATCCGAAACAGAAATGAAACCAATTTTGTTGATGAATAAAAATATCATCATGGCAGGTACCAAGAGGATTTTTTTTCTAATGGCGACTGTCTGAAGCTGTTTTTGGTGCTGTTTTTGTAATAGTTATAATAATAATTTCACAACGCCCGAGGTAGGGACGATTGAGAGATCCATACTGAAGGTCCATACCAAATTTGTAGTCAATCGGTCGAATAAAACTCGAGATTTTATGTCAATGAAGTTGAATAAAAATGTTTGAAGTTTGAAGTTTTGAGTACAATTTCTCTAACAGGCTCAAATGTAATCTGAAACGAAAACAAAAAATGTTTTCTTCAAATTTATCCAACTGGCTATGGGTTCACGTTCCACTTTTCAAAATTTCGAAAAATACGAAAAGTGGATTGTGGAAAAAAGAACCCCTCATTTTTCTCTTGAAATGCATGCTGAAGTCATTATTGTTAACAAATGGTTCAACCAATTAAAAAATACGATTGTGAACCGAAAATGGCTACTGTTTGAACGCTAACTGTGCAAATTCAAGTCAATCGTGTGATAGTTACTCAAGATATCAATCCCGCCGTGTCAAGATATGTAGTCTCGAGATAGTCGCGTTCAAAGTTTCGGTACATATTTTACACGATCTTGTGAAATATTGTCGTCTTACCGCTAATCATCGATTCCGGGACCATATAAGTGTCCTTCCTCATCATCGAGATCGTGTTGCACACCTAATCTATGCAATCTGCGGGCACTTCGGGCCTCTTTTGAGTGTTTTTGTGCTTTGATGTCCGCTTTCGTTACACGCGAATCATCGCGCACTGTTCCACTAAAATAGGTGTAACTTCGTCAATTTTTGGAATTTCAGGGTCCGGTTGGTCTTAAAATATTCTTAAAAGTTCACACGATAGCAATATGCAGAAAACATGTTTTAAGTTTCCAGAGAGGGATGCCCCCCTTGATAATTGTGCGTTGATTTCTACCGCTTCGGATCGCGATAGCCATTTCGAACCTCCGCACGTATTGGCGTTGTGTATTAGATTGAATCAATTATTCGACAAAATTTCACAGTACGGTCGTGCCCCGATTCACTGGGCGGCTTCTCGAGGGAACGCGGAAATAATAGAGATGTTGATCCAGGCGAAGTGTGACATAGAAGCAAGGGATAAGGTAAGATTTATAAAAAAAAACCAAACAAACTGCCTCAAGCCTGAAAATCTTAATTATTGATTCGTAAATTAAAGAATAGAAAAGAGTCCATTTTACAATGTTATCGTAAAAATTCATTTTGCATTCCTACCTATGCACTTGATGCGATAACCACGGAGAAATTATTTGTCGAAGCTCTCGTCTAAATAATCCCGCTCACTTTCGCAACGTAATACCTTCGCCGTAAGGGAACAATTCATTTCAACTTATTCATGAATATGGATAGTTCGGTATGAGGCCGTTGCACATGGCAGCCTGGTACGGACATCAAGAGGCTGTCAGAATGTTGATCAACGCCGGGGCAAATGTGACCGCCGTGAATAAGGTAAGACACAAGTACATATATAGCAATTATCGACAGGCTTTTAATAACCTGGCCCGCTCTTTGGACAGAATCAAAGGAGCATTGATAAGTCGTAAAATTCTCTGACTCTCTATCTTATTTATTTTTTTTTATCTGCTCGCTCAGTGAGCAAAAACAATGGCAACAGTATTTTCAAAATATATTTTTGAGACATATGGACAATATCAAGTTAATTTACACCCCCGACTAAAAATGTTGCTACGGAGCAGACTAGGACCGGATACGGCATGCCGTATTTCGTATTACGGCACTGTATATGCCTGTATCTGAGCCTGCAATGAAAATTAAAAAGTCAGCAAATCATGGATAAAAAAAAATCTGGTAGTATTTTTTGTTTCCATATGCTTTATTTATGTACCTGCATATATGACAATTGGATTAAAACGTGTCCCGCCCCGTTAAAGTTTTAATCTAACCTCGAGATTTGAACCTACGTCTTCTAATTCTAGAGTCGACGCGCTCCCTATTTAGCCATCCTAACACTTGTACTTCTTTTTTTCATTGCCTTTTTTTATCATTCTAAAGAATGCCAATAATTTCATTCATGACTTTAAAGTTTGCGTCGTTGCAGTGCAACGAAAATTCTTTTGTAACGCTGAACCTGTGATGTTTTCGAGTGTCTTTTCGAAGATTTCCGAGGTTAATATTTTGTACACCGAGCTTGTTTTTTTTCTACTAAAACTGTTCATCTATAAACAATTAGTCCATGTTTGTTACCTGTAGGCAGAGTGAAGATTATTCGAATTCATGCGATTTATATCGCAGACGTCAATGAAACCTAACCTCAAAATCGTCATTCAGTCCATCTATAAACAATTAGTCTATGTTTGTTACCTGCAGGCAGAGTGAAGATTATTCGAATTCATGTGGTTTATATCGCAGACGTCAATGAAACCTATCCTCAAAATCTTCATTCCGTCCATCTATAAACAATTTGTATATGTTTGTTACCTGCAGGCAGAGTGAATATTATTCGAATTCATGTGGTTTATATCGCAGACGTCAATGAAAACTAACCTCAAAATCTTCATTTCGTCCATCTATAAACGATTAGTTTATATTTGTTACCAGCAGGCAGAGTGAAGACTATTCAAATTCATGTGGTTTATATCGCAGACGTCAATGAAACCTAACCTCAAAATCTTCATTCCGTTCATCTATAAACAATTAGCCGATGTTTATTACCTGCAGATAGAGTTAAGATTATTCGAATTCATGTGGATTATATCGCAGACGTCAATGAAACCTAACCTCAAAATCTTCATTCCATTCATCTATAAACAATTACTCCATGTTTGTTATCTGCCGGCAGAGTGAAGATTATTCGAAATCATGTGGTTTATATATGAAATTACCGTTCATTTATATTTATTTATGTATACACCCATCTCGGGTTGTGCACGTGCACGTTTCACTGCTCGCTGTTCGGTAACCTATATACGGATGCAAGCCTACTTTTGAAAGCATCTGTGAAGAGATGGTTTACCATCGAGCGCCGTGTGCGGATAATCCGACCACCAATCGACCATCCAACCAAACACGAGCACTTACCCTCAAGTTTTCCAACTTTTCTCGAGTTCACTCAGCGTATACTATCCTCGCCCTCAACCCTCTTTCACATCTGCCTCTATGTACACTGCATCCATTTGTAAGATTAACATCTTCTGAGCATATTAAATTCTCAGCTGGCCGACATATATACTTGATCAAAAATTAATTATGGCAGCGCGAAGTACATATTTTCCTGCACTTAGTAATATCGAAATAAACAAGTTCGGGGAAATTTATTTTCATGCATGTACAGTTCGAAGGAATAAAAATATTTTTTTTACGGCATAGGGTTTAAATGGGAATACATTTTAGTAATGTTTATAAGTTCTATGTTCCAGCTCACTAAATTATTTAATTATTATTATGGTAGTTTGTTTAGCATGGACATGCAGAATTCTTCCTTAATGTAATTATTACTATTCAAATATTCTATTGACAACGTGCCTCAACTATTTTATAAACTACTTGGTTAACGTAAGCTGAGCTTTTTGATAACTTAAGCTTTATTAGACCGAGTTATTGATTATGCTAAGGGGGGATCCCTTTTACGCAACCGAAAATATGCGAATTTTCAAGATTTTTAGTGTCGACGCTATTTATTTTACATCATTAAAATGTTATGTACATATTATTACATCGTTTGAATTTCTGAAATAAACAAAATTTTAGTTAAAAGGATCTGCGTTTGTACATCACTTGCGTCAAAAAGGGTTGCCGGCTGAGATGTTACATAGCGTACAACCTAGGGTCTCGTGCATTGATCGAAACATCAAAGCCAAGAAGTTTTAGATTTTTATAACCAACACGCTCTATGTGAACCTAAAAAATCAAAATAAAGGGAAAATTTGAGAGGGGTACGTGTGTGAAATAAATGTTCTATTTATCGTGAAATTTCTACTATAGTAGTCGTTAATGAAAACGGAGTGTTTTCGAATACTTTTCAAGAACGCTAGGTTCACATAGACGGTAATTATGTTATCTGAAAGCGTGCGAAATTTTTAAATCATCAATCCAATATAATTATTTAGTTATCTTGTACGAGGTTCACGGAAAAGTGGTTTTCAGGAAAACGCGTCTATGTTTCCCTTGACACCCTTATATTTGGCTATGATTTTGACCCGCGGCGTCAATTCGATCCCAACAGTTCTCCATCTACCTTCCGTTAACAACCCTTCGGTTGACGTTCATTGAAAAAAATTACGCTTATTACACTTTAAACATTTCTTCATATGTCTGCATCATTGAAATTCGGAAAGTATAAAATTGATTGAAATTGAAAGTGAAAATTATTGAAAACTTTTAATTTTGGGAAAGTGAGCATTTTATTTCGAATTCGTCCGGGCCAAAATGACCCAGTGTGTCATCGTGGGGTTAAACTTTCAAGATTCAAGAATTGTGTGACTAAGTGACCTACCGATAAATCTGCGAATCCGGGGCCATAAAGTGCTCCATCAGCTTTCTTGTGTTCATTTTCGATCATTAGCTACACTTTACGTTATGAAGAGATGTCCCTCCTTCAATAGCCAACAACTAAATAAATACTAAATTCATCGTGATTATTCCATCCCCCAAATCAGTGCAGCCAGATCGCGCGTAAAAGTTACCCCCTCTCTAGTCTCTTACGCGCCCGTCACACAATCATAGTAGCGCGGGTCCGTGAGCGAGCGACGTTCGGACATCTTCGGCAAGAGCCGAGCGGGGTCGAAGAATCCCGACCGCGCCTTCGGCAGCTAAACTAACACATGGACGCGGCGCACGTTCATGCGCGGCCAAGCCGAAACGAAGGCTTCGAGGGAAAAAGCAATGTGAGCACGACTCGCGCGTGACGTCACCCGGTGGAAAGCGCGAGGCTTTCAGATGATATCAATGCTTATTTAGCTCTTGATTCTCTGCGTTATTAATGTATACAAAAAAATGTATCGCGCACTCTGGTCGCTTATTTTTTTAATTTATACGTTAATATAAATATAAAATACAGTAGAACCTCGATTATCAGAACCCTCAATTATCCGAACGATGACTTAGTGTATCCGAACGTTGACGCGAAAGATACATTGTTGCTCGCTGCCACCGCCGTGAGTAACAATGAGCAACCCAACGCAACTTCTCCTTCTCAAACGGCTGCGAGACTTAGCCGCTCAAAAACGCGTTACAGCCGTTCGTCAATTAAAAATGGTAGATTTTTTTTTTAATATAAAAAAGGCATTCGACATTTTCAAGTATTTGAAATACACACACATACAGACACACACGTGCGTGTGTGTGTGTGCGCGCGCGCGCGTGTGTGTGTGGGTGTGCGTGTATATATATATATATCGTTATATGTATGTCAAATTTTAATATATATGTATGTACTGTTTTTATGTAAAGAGGTGTTGTTCATGATCTCTTTCCAAAAAACCCACGTTTCGATTATCCGAACTAGTCTCGGTCCGAATTGGTTCGGATAATCGAGGTTCTACTGTAAATCTAAATTACAATTTATTTATCTTCTAAAAAATCATTTACGCTTTACTCACACCCGTCCTTATGCCCAATAAATTATAATTCATAAAAGTAAGCGGAAATATATTTATATTCGTCGTATTATAGTAATTCTTATACTTTCATCAAGCGATAAAGCATTATCCCCAAAAACAAGCCAATCATCCATCCGGCCGCGAATTGTAAGTACCAGAAAGTGCACATATTCTACAAGCTATGAGATGGACCCGTTGGTAGCGTTCCTGGCTTCGGTCCGCGGGGGCCCTTAGTGCAAATTTTTCTCCCAATTTTTCATGATTTCTCATATTTTAGTCATATTTGAGATTTTCGGAGCAAAAAATTTCCTAAAAACACATTTTTTTAACTGAAAATTCATGATTTATTATTTTTTTCCCCGGAAATTTCTCTTTTTCCTATGACCTGAGGCTGCGGAGATATTCGGAGAAATGTTTTAATGAAAAAAATGAGATTTTCGTAAAAAAAAACTTTTTACATTTTTTGATCCCTCATAATTCTGAGAAATAATGAATTTCCGAAATTTTTGGAAACAATATTTTCCTTAAGGGGTAACACCTCTGTAACGGCCTGCCACGAAGCGTTTTAGACAAATAATACTTGGGGTAATTATTAAGCATATATTGAAGTATATTGCAAAAAATTTTATGGGAAAATATTACAAAATGGCGACACTGCAACAAATTCTTCCGAGGTATGTTGAACTTAAGGTGCTCTGCGGCACGCAGTATAAATTGGGCCAATTTTAATCTGGACAAAATAATTTTTTTTTAATTAAATCTAGATGAGTGTAGCTAGTGAACCACGTAGGGGATTTTAGAAATATTGATTTTTGAGTAATTGCCGAGTATGTGACTAAAAATGTTCAATTTTTTTTTAAGACAGTTATTTGTTAATAAATATTATTTAAATTAACTTATCGAAAATCCCCTACGAGGTTCAGTAGCTACACTCATGTAAACTTAATAAAACGAAATTCTTTTTTTTTAATTAAAATTGACACAGTTATACTGCGTGTCGCAGAGGTTCGACATACTTCGGAAGAATTGCTGCAGTGTCGCCATTTTGTAATATTTTCGAATTAAAATTTATAGCATTATACTTAAATATATGCTCAATAAATACCGCAAGTATTATTTGTTTATTACATTTTCCTTCGCCAAAAAAAAATATCAAAAAATACGCTTCCTGTAAAGCCGTTACAGTGGTGTTACCCCTTAAAGTCTTCATTTAATTTCCGAGATTTTACCGTGATCATAATTAAAATTATTCGGAAAAATTCGGTGAAATTCGGAGCAACTGGGATGTTTGCGTAAAAATATTTGTTCCAATTCATAGAAAAATTCGGAAAAACTTTCCGGAAAAAATCGGAGTTTTTCAGAAAAAAAAACTACACTAGGTGCGCGGGATCGTTCCCTGCGGTCAGTGCTTTTTTGTTTAAATCATTATTACTATTAATTCTTATTTGATTAGTTATTTTTATTAGTTATCATTATTATTTTAATTGGTTATCGTTTAGTGTCGAAAAATTTATCGCGCACTCTGACCGCTTATTTTATTAGCTTGTACGTTAATTTAAATATAATAATAAATCTAAACTACAACTCATTTATCTTCTAAAAAATTATCATAATGTATCCGGCCGTGAATCGTAAGTACCAGGAAGTGCACATATTCCACAAGCGATGAGATGGTCCCATTGGTAGCGTTCCTGGCTTCGGTCTGCAGAGGCGCGGCATCGTCCAGCGCGCTCTGTGCTTTTTTTTAAATTATTATGACTATTAATTCTTATTTGATTAGTTATTTTTATTAGTTATCATTATTATTTTTTTAATTGTATCTACTACGGCGAACGCTTCGCTAATTGTAGCTTCCATCTACAGGGATTTCTTCTTTTTACATTTCCCACCATTTTCTCCAATCCACATCCTTTATCGATCCCTAATATATTTCCGCTCATATACTCTCATCAAAGCATTATCAAAAGCATTATGATAATGCTTTAGTCGCTTGATGAAAGTATATGAGAATTAATATAATAATACGAATATGAATATATTTCCGCTTACTTTTATGAATTACAATTTATTTGGCATAGGGACGGGTGTGAGTAAAGCGCAAACAATTTTTTAAGAAGATAACTAAGTTGTAATTTAGATTTATTATTATATTTAAATTAACGTACACACTAATAAAATAAGCAGTCAGAGTGCGCGATAAATTTTTCGACACTAAAAGATAACTAATTGAAATAATAATGATAAGTTATGAAAATAACTAATCGAATAAGAATTAATAGTAATAACAATTTTTAAAAAAAGCACTCAGCGCGGGTAACGATCCCGCGCCCCTAGTGCAATTTTTTTTTCTGAAAAACTCCGATTTTTTCGGGAAAATTTTTCCGAATGTTTTCTATGAATTGGAACAAATATGAAGGATTCGGAGTTTTGCGGACAATTATTTTTACGCAAACATCCGAGTTTCTCCGAACTTCTCCAAATTTTTTCGAATTTTTCCGAATAATTTTAATTATGATCACGGTAAAATCTCGGAAATTAAATGAAGACTTTAAGGGGTAACACCACTGTAACGGTCTTACAGGAAGCGTACTTTTTTATGTTTTTTTGGCGAAAGAAAATGTGATAAACAAATGATACTTGCGGTATTTATTGAGCATACATTTAAGTATATTGCTATACATTTTTATCCGAAAATATTACAAAATGGCGACACTGTAGCAATTCTTCCGAAGCACTGTGCGAATTTTAATCTAAAAAAAATAATTTTGTTTTATTAAGTCTACATGAGTGTAGCTACTGAACTACGTAGGGGATTTCCGATAAGTTAATTTAAACAATATTTATTAACAAATAACTGACTTTAAAAAAAAATTGAACATATTTAGTCAAATACTCGGCAATTACTCAAAAATCAATATTTCTAAAATCCCCTACGTGGTTCACTAGCTACACTGATCTAGACTTAATTAAAAAAAAATTATTTTGTCCAGATTAAAATTGGCACAAGTTATACTGCGTGCCGCAGAGCACCTTAAGTTCAACATGCCTCGGAAGAATTTGCCGCAGTTTCGCCATTTTGTAATATTTTCCCATCAATTTTTTTTTCCAATATACGTCAATATATGGTTAATAATTACCCCAAGTATTATTTGTCTAAAACGCGTCGTGGCAGGCCGTTACAGTGGTGTTACCCCTTAAGGAAAATAATGTTTGCAAAAATTTCGGAAATTCATTATTTCTTAGAATTATGAGGGATAAAAAATGTAATAAGTTTTTTTTACGAAAATCTCATTTTTTTCTCCTGTAACTTTTCTCCGAATATCTCTGCAGCCGTTCACTCACTAGGAAAAAGAAAAAGTTCTGGAAAAAAATAAGAAGTTTTTTTTAAGAAAATCTAATTTTTTTCATCTTTAAATTTTCTTCGAATATCTCCGCAGCCTCAGGTTCACTCAGGTAATAGGAAAAAGGGAAGTTTCCAGAAAATAATAATAATTATAATACGTTTTTTTTACGAAAATCTCATTTCTTTTCATCTTTAACTTTTCTCCGAATATCTCCGCAGCCTCAAGTCATAGGAAAACGATAAATTTCCGGGGAAAAAAATGAGAAATCATGAATTTTCAGTAAAAAAAAATGTGTTTTTTGGGAAATAGATCAGTACTTGAATCTGTTTTAAATCATTTTTCCTCCGAAAATCTCAAATATGACTAAAATATGAGAAATTATGAAAAAATTGGAGAAAAATTTGCACTGGGGCCCTTGCGGACCGAAGCCAGGAACGCTACCAACGGGACCATCTCATCACTTGTAGAATATGTGCACTTTCTGGTACTTACGATTCACGGCCGGATGGATTATTGGCTTGTTTTTGGGGATAATGCTTTATCGCTTGATAAAAGTATGAGAATTAAGGCAGGATTCTACTTTGAAACTTTGAAATTTTTTTTTTTTTTTACATTTTTCGAAAGTAAATATGTTCAAGAATGTTCGGTCAAAATTTTATAAAGTTCCAAGCAGTCTAACTATCCTTTTTCGCCTTTCGAACGCACCTACCTCGTTCAGACGGCTGGTGCAAGTATAAGAAGGCCGAAGCAAACAACGCTTTAAAAAATTATAAACATCCTCCTGCTCTTGCTAGTGACGTACAAGAGGTGCTGAAACCGATCTACGAAGATCTAACAAAAACGGAATTACTGGAGAGATGTTTGGGTGGAAACACTCAAAATAACAACGAATGTTTCAACTCTACAGTTTGGGCTATGGTACCGAAACATGTCTTTAATGGCAAAGAAATCGTCAAAATTGCGTGCCTCACTGCTGCCTGCGTTTTTAATGAAGGATTCGGCCCAGTTTTAAAAATAATGGAAGTCATGGGCATTACAATCGGCCCAACCGTCATGCAGTTCGCCACTATGCGCGACCAACATCGCATCGTTCGAGCGAACCGGCTCGACTGAGGCTTCTAAGGAGGGCAGAATTTAAAAAAAAAGGCTAAATTGGATGAAAACACCCACCTGGAACACGTCGAAGGCATATTATATGGCCCAGGCATCGCTGATTGAGGGTAAGATAATTTTTTCTACGATTTATCACTCACCAAAACTTTAAACGCGTTTTTCTCGAAACGACATTTTCAAGTACCGTGGTCGTGATAACTCAAAAAGTACTGAACCGATCCTTATGAAATTTGGAACACATATTCTATATGTGTGTACCAACCGACCTAACTACAATCAACTTAAAATTTTGATTAGAATTATTTTTTTATTGCAAAAAAAGACCCAAAAAAACGCATTTTTTTCGTATTTTAGCCGCCATTTTGTTAATTTTGCACGTATATAAAATATTCTAGTTAGGTCGGTTCCTGAAGACATACTGAACATGAAACTATTTGATTTTTTTGTTTCAGACCATCCGTCGGGAGGATTTCACGACCACGGCAACGGTACCTGCTTTTCGAGGCGTTGGCTTTAAACATATTTTACGTGTACAAAAAATGAATAAAATACATTTAAAAAAAAATTTTTATGTACGTAAAAAGTGTATTTATTGAACAGTTTAAACCCCATATCGATATCTTTAATAGTATACTCAGAAAAAATTCACGAAAATAGCGTTTTTTTCATGGTTTCAAAGTAGAATCCTGCCTTAATATAATAACACGAATATAAATATATTTCCGCTTACTTTTATGAATTATAATTCATTTGGCGTAGGGACGGGTGTGAGTAAAGCGTAAACAATTTTTTAGAAGATAAATAAGTTGGAATTTAGATTTATTATTATATTTAAATTAACGTATAAACTAAAAAAGTAAGCGATCAGAATGCGCGATACATTTTTTTGTATACATTAATAACGCAGAGAATCAAGAGCTAAATAAGCATTGATATCATCTGAAAGCCTCGCGCTTTCCACCGGGTGACGTCACGCGCGAGTCGTGCTCACATTGCTTTTTCCCTCGAAGCCTTCGTTTCGGCTTGGCCACACATGAACATGCTCAGCGTCCAAGTGTGGTGTAGCTCTCGACGGCGCGGTCGGGAAACTTCGACCCCGCTCGGTTCTTGCCGAAGATGTCCGAGCGTCGCTCGCTCACGGACACGCGCTATTATGATTGTGTGATGGGCCCGTAAGAGACTAGAGAGGGGGTAACATTTACGCGCGATCTGGCTGCACTGCCCCAAATGCGAATTAATGGTTTTTTTTTGCTTTCAAGAATTGACAAAACTCAAGCGGACTGCTTATCGTTTTATGATTTTGTAGAAACAATACACACTTTTGATGTGCGCTTCGAGAGGCAACAGCGTTGCGGCAGTGGAATATCTAGCTGAGGCTGTCGAAGCTCTGAACGTCGACGCGACCGACTGCACCGGGGCAACCGCACTTCACCATGCAGCTGTCGCCGGCCATCGAGACGTTATAACATCCCTGTCGATCATACCGGAAATCGAGTTGGACGCGAAGGATATGGTATGTCTGTGTATATACCGGGTGTTCTATTTTAATCTTACACCTGAGATATCTCGATAAATACTACTCCGATCAAGTATTGAGCATAATAAAACTTTTAGGATTCAACGGGGGGGACGTGGAGAAATATTTTTTGGTCCAAACTTTAAAATGGTGATGTTAAGATGGCCAACATTTTTTTTTTTTAAATAGGACCATGAATTGCAGCAAAAAATTTGTCAGCCCAAAACTAACGACTTTCATAGGAAAAGTTTTTTCATGACGTCGATCATTTTTAGGTTAGAGTACCATTTTTTACTATTTTCCATTTTGGACCAAAAAAGATTCGTTTTTAACGTCTCTCTTTGAACCCTGAAAGTTTTATTATACTCGATACTCGATCGGAGCAGTATTTTGCGCGATAAATCAAGTGTAAGATTAAAATGGAACACCCTGTATACAGAGTGTCGCAGAACTGAATGCGTTCCGTGAAATAGGGAGTTGGGGGTGAAATTCTGTGTCGATTGATATGAACATGTATAGGGCTCAGATCAACCTCTGAATTATTATGAATTTTTAAAGACGCGCCAATCAGATGCGCGCGATGAGCGGCCGTACGTCGGCGAGCGGAAGTACCGCGCATCTGATTGGCCCGCCTTTAAAAATTCATAATAATTCAGGGGTTGATCTGAGCCCCACACATGCTCATTAGACCTGTCCTTAAGAAGGGCAAAATCGAATTTTAATGGTCTTACACCCCAAATTGGTTCGAAATCATTTTTAAAAAATATCAGAATTTTTAAAAATGTTTCCCTCCATATTTACCCACCGCTAGGAAGCCTTACTATTTCCCATAAGAAAAGCATTGATTTTTCGTGATTTTTAATCTCTTTTTTACCGTTGCCATAATTATCAGCTAAAAAATCGTAAATTCTCAGAAAATGTTGACAGTAATGTTACCTTTTTGTAGGATTTTGTGGAATTCGATACAAGCATTTTTGGGCTAGATCAATCACATCTTTATTCTCTGTATGTTGCGAAAAACGCGGAAAAAAGTCGAAAAACGTGATTTGGAGAGTTAAATATCGAAAGAATTCAATCGGGGTAGTCTTAAAACATACGGAATTCTTTGTACAAAATAATTAATGACGTAAAAAAAAAATCCAAGGCCACCCTTGCAGCCAAATCGGTTATGCCATGATTTAAAATTTTTCTGTTTTTCCTGCTTCACTTGCTGTTCGAGCACGTCGCACCCCCAAAAAAACCAATTTCAAGAACGCGGCATCGCGTACACATTCTGATTGTTTGTCCTAAATGTTTATTCGTATTATGTTTTGGAAATCAATTATAGTAGTGAGAAAAAGTGCATCAAGATTTTCGATCATAAGTTAACGAGAGTTCGATGAAATTATCCGAAATAAACTATTTGAGATTACCTCAATGTGAAATGGTACGTCTCCTTTGTTAATTTTGTTCTTGCTACAACGCACCATAGTCGTACTTCCTCCGATCCAGCACGCGCTATGTGCGCAGTGCGCACGAACTATATCCGCGCGGAGTAACACCATCGCGCCCGAACAATGGGTCTTGTCACCGGTGGACTCCGAGCTCCGAATTCCGAGAGCGTCGACTCAAGGCCCAGCAGTCGGTCTCCAACAGCCAACAATTGCACTCTCCCATATTTCGTCAATTTAGGTTAGGCGCACAATGCGTTTACGAGAAAATATTCGTTTGATTGGTTATGTGGATTCCCAAATTTTCGGGAACAAACTACCATCAATCAAGTTTTAAAAGTTTTATTTTTCAACACACGAGTGTCAGGTTTTGATATAAAAACAAGTGCAGCACTAGCCGTCCGTGAAACTATGATTTTTTGGACAAAAGCCAGATTAAAAACGAAGCAAGATTATAACCGCGTAACGAAACTGATGGATTTACATCAACAATAGCATCTATTGGGAAAAAATATTAATGCCCCAAGCAATAAAAAGAGGGAAGAGGAATTTTGCGGTAAACTGGATGACCTTTTTGACATCGCCCATCAAGATGCGCTTGCAGGCCTCAACGATATAATAACGGAATTTCTGCAAAATTAAAGGAAGCCTCGTCGTATCGGTTCCATCTGGGATATCCAAAGCACATATGATTTGATGGAGGCAGCAGAATTGCGAAAAACAACCGATGCGTTACAGAGGCTGGAAAGAATGGAAGAGGAAAGCGCATTATTTGGTCATTTTTCTCCGAATATCTTGAACAAACCATCTTTTTATGGCCCTGAAGATTTCTGCATTTGCAAATTTCGACCTTTTGCAACCTCTATTTCCTGACTTATGCATTTTCGGAAAAATATCATAATACACTATTGTTCTTGGACCAATTGCCTAGTTGTGCATATTTTTTATTTGTTTGAACTTCAATTTCGTATACGCTTGTGGCCTTTTTTGCCATTTAGAGATATTGATTGCCATACATTTACACTGAGGGGTGCTAGCGAAAAATGTTGTAATACTTTTTGGCTTCTTTTTCACATTTCTCCAATCTCCAAAATCCATTGGCATACTATCGAATTATTCCACAGAAGACCATACTGCAGATGATGCTAGACCATCGAATCCGAAAAAATCTCGAGGCATTGTAGATGTGGTGAATGACAAACTCGTCGCGGTTCTTGATAGGTTCAAAGTCTCTGATACATCGGCCGTTCATTTAGTCCCTTCTGTAGCTCAGTCTCTTGGATTCGATTTAAATGCGTTGATTGTTAATTGGAGCTCGATAAAGAGAAAGCGTGAAAAATTTCGTGAAATGAGGTCCATGAGAATAAAAAGTATGTTCCAAAATACTGACTTGCGAGCCGCTGTTTTACATTGGGACGGAAAACTTTTGCCTGATTATGAAAGCGGTAAGAAGCTTGAGAGGCTACCCGTTTTGATAACAAACAGTGATTCTGAGAAGCTATTAGGTGTCCCAAAACTTGAAAATGGGAGAGGCGTTACGCAAGCAAACGCCATTCATGATGTTCTCGATGAGTGCTGTGCTTTAAGCTCGATAAAAGCTCTTTGTTGTGATACAACGGCTTCGAGCATGGGTGTCATAAATGGCGCGGCGGTTTTATTAGAACAAATGTTAGAGAAATCTATTTTATACCTGCCATGCCGACACCATTTTTTCGAGATAGCTTTGAAAAGCGTTTTCAACGCGAAATTAAAGTCCCCCTCGACTGGACCAGATGAACCTATTTTCAAACGTTTCAAAGATTCCTGGTCAAAAATCGATTCAACGGCATTTCGCATCGGAATTGATGGTAAAAAAGTACAGAGCGTTGTAACTTTGGAGAATATCACGAGAATAAATTCATTTGTTGAATGTGCATTAGAAACGGATCAACCTCGAGCGGATTACAAGGAGCTTCTGAATTTAACAAAATTATTTATCGGAACCGTCCCATCGCAAGGAGTCGTAATACGTTCACCGGGTGCAATGTATCATGCACGTTTCATGTCCAAACCTATTTATTCTTTGAAAATATTTTTGTTCCGAGACAGTTTCGAAATGACGAAAACTGAATATCGGGCGATCCGAGATATATCGGTTTTTATCGTAACGATTTATCTGGAAGCATGGTTCACTGCTCCACTCACAGGAGCAGCTCCAAATCATGATCTTCAATTTTTGAAAAAACTCTATAATTATATGAGTGTCGACAGAGAGATAGCTAATGCAGATATGCAAAAATTGGTGAATCGCCTTTGGTTTTTGAGCCCTGAAACGGTCGCCTTATCATTTTTTTATGAGAATTTACCATTGGACTTGAAACGTTGCATGGTGTCCGAGTTTGGCCCGCTCGACGTAATCGAATAAATTGATCAAAATTGCCCGAAGAAAATTGTAATCAACGTAGAAGACGTTGATAATTTCTGTGACAAAAAGATGGATCATTTTGTAACATCGCAAATCCGGAATTTTTCTTCCGATTTGAAATCGTTTCTACAAATTGACCCATCCGCTTGGTCTGAAAATGAGACTTTCCGAGAAGGTTCGGAAATTGTCAAAAAATTAAAAGTTGTGAATGATGCGGCAGAAAGGGTTGTTGGTCTATTCACAGATTTTAATAATATTCTGACGCAGAACGAAAACCAGAAACAATACATTTTGCAAGTCATTGAGGAACATAGGAGAAAATTCCCTGATTCGAAGAAGGTAACGGTCATGCAAAATTTATGAACAAAGCAATCAGTTTAAGGAAGTATTATGATGTTCTTTGCTATATAATTTAGAAATACGTGACAGGATCGAGATCCTTAATATAATGTGATGACTTAACCAATTGTAACTTCTATATTTATAAACTAGAAGTTCTGTTCTATTCTTTTATAATAATAATAAAATGTGTGAAGACTTAACCGATTTTAACTTCTATATTTAGACCTCTGAAAGATACTTTTCGACTTTTTTTTTCTATTTTCTGCGATTTCCGAGAATTTATCATCTTCGGCGAAGTTTCCTATTTTTTTTAACCTCTGCCATTTTATTCCTCCTATTTCTAGCTGTCAAAACGATGTTCTTCGACTTTTTTGCTTTTATCCGCGTTCTTCGCAACATACAGAGAATAAAGATGTGATTGATCTAGCCCAAAAATGCTTGTATCGAATTCCACAAAATCCGACAAAAAGGTAACATTACTGTAAACATTTTCTGAGAATTTACGATTTTTTAGCTGATAATTAGGGCAACGGTAAAAAAAAAGATTAAAAATCACGAAAAATCAATGCTTTTCTTATGGGAAAAAGTAAGGCTTCCTAGCGGTGGGTAAATATGGAGGGAAATTTTTTTTAAAATTCTGACATTTTTTAAAAATTATTTCGAACCAATGTGGGGGGTAAGACCATTAAAATTCGATTTTGCCCTTCTTAAGGACAGGTCTAATGCTCATATCAATCGACTCAAAATTCCATCGCCAACCCCCCGTTCAGGGAACGCATTCAGTTCTGGGACACCCTGTATACGCGCTTACTACACTGAACGAAATAAAGTACGCATCTTGGCATTTAGTTTGCATAGGTCTTTGCGTACTTTAGTTTGTCCAGTACTGTACTTACGTTTACACAACTCTGGGCAGTGCGGTTTTTCTACGCTCACAAAAATGTTTCGCCCACTTGGTCAATTCTCCAACGATTGTTATCAGAAAGGACAAACACCGATGCACTATGGCTGCGCGGAGGGACATACCGAGGCAATAGAGGCCCTGATAAGTCTCGGTGCAGACGTTGATGCTCAGGACAACGAAGGCAATACACCGCTACACGTGGCAACGCGAACGAGGCATACGAGTATTGCTCAGACATTGCTAAAAGCCGGTAGCAACACGGAACTCGGTGACGAGGTCTGTAACTGGATACCATTTTTTTCGTAACACTACACGGGCCATAAAGACCACGAACAGACAAGATTTTGCTTTCTCACAGAGAAAGCTTTCTTTTCGAGCAAAAATGTCAAGGTATTACCGGAAATGTATTCAGCATTGTCACGTCCGGAAGGGACGTGGGCATATATTTTTTTGATTTCCTCCTTTTTTGCCTACGACAAGCGCAATAGCACGGGATGAGGGTAAAAAGGGGTAGTGCTTGGAATGGGTTGAAATTAGGAAATCATACAGTGATTTGGTGTCGAGGAATAATCCGACAAATTTGTACAAACTTAACTAAAGGTTTATTTCGAATAAGTGATTGGATTAATAAAGTTACTTATACAGAAAAAATGACAATGAAAATAACTATGAAGTCGGGGGAACAATCGGATTAACATAGAATGAAATTTGTCGCTTACATTGGACGCTTGTTCGTGGGTGTATCCGTGTGTAGGTACGCTCACTCGCAAGGATATCGGTTGTCGCTCGCAGATAAGGGCCTAGTTGACGGACGCTACGCTTAGCGTTGGGAAAGCAGTCACCACCACCAGACTTTTGGGCCGCTGAGAGTATTTATGTATATACGCGTAGTTAACAGCACTTGAACTACTTTACGGACTCAAGGCCGCGAGAGTCGTCTAAACGTTCATACGACACTTCGGTCAAAACCCGAGGATGTATAATATTCGAAACTCTATGATACCGGTACTACACTTCGAATTCTGTCAGAACAAGATTAAGAAGTGAAGTTAATTTCATGGAAGATTTTGCGAGACTGAGATCTGTGTTTGATGAAGATTGTCGGGAGACTTGATCTGAACGCGATGGAAATTGTTGGAAGACTGACTTCAGGAAGGAAGTCTTTCTTTATATGAAAATTAGGAGGGTTTCGATAGTGGGAGAAGGAACTTTAAGGTTTAGCGTGATTGGTCACGATATTCATAATTCGCAGAATCGATCTCGATCATTCCTTATATAGAATTGCACGCATCGAAGGCAGGGGACCTTTGTCCCGTGTTTCGGCGTCCAAACGCATGGAGTACATATCTTGGAACATGGAGTTCGATATCTGAGACCTAAGCATTCGCATGGTTTGTGTTATGCCAATTTATGGCTATGGTGACTTCTCATATCGAGAGGTTTATATATCGGACTACGCTGCGAGACCGGATGTCTTATTTTTCAGTTAGAGTTATGAATTCGTCGGAGCCGTCTAGGCAATGTTATGATGAAGTAATCTAGGGTTACGGTCACCATGCGGATGGGACGGCGTAGAGTTTTTGGAGTCTGTTGATCGAGTTGATGGATGATTTTTCGTTCGACAGCTCTTCTTGGAATATGCGCCTGAGATCGTGTTCTTGTTGACAGCCAATGGGATAGGAAAAGTCGATGACTGTGGCGGTGAGGCTATCGTGAATATATCGCTGTGATTTAAATATGCTCGCGGAACGTACACACGTTCCGTTTTACGCTGTTACGCGTCTTATTCTTACATTTACATATGTATAATAATAATCTTATAACGGCAAATGAGGATATTGGGAATAACCGAGAGAAGGCACATTCGTTAGGATGTAACAGCATGTAACATGACATTGGAAAACGAGATTTATGAAAGTCTGCGTGTCCGCATCTTTTTCTGCGTGCAAAAACATCTACAGTTTTTTAAAAATATGTGGCCTCTTTTTTTTCAACAATAGTGTATCATGCAAAGTGTGTGTAATGCTGGGGTGCATGAATTTTTAAAAAATCGATTTCTAATTTTGAAAAGAAATGTTTTCGGATTTGAGTAACAGAATTTAAATTTCAAGGAATTTGCATTTTTTTAATATAGTTCAACTATCTTCAAGTTAGGTGACGGATAAAGTTGCGTACACAGGGTAGATTTATATTGAATTTTACGAAAAATCGTGAAACATTTTAGATTTTAAGGAAAAATAAATTTTAAAAAATGCCTTCCAATGCTATGACTTCTAAAATTCAAAATACCCGCATCAATGTTGATATGTGTATCTATTACCTAGCTGATATTTTCATAAAAGATAGTCCAACTGTATTTGCTGATATGGAGATAATATAAAAAAATCATTTGGGTCACCTAGATAATTAATAAATCTCAACAAGCTAAATAATAGATAATAGTGTACCATATTTAGATGATGATATATATCATTTAGACAATCATATATATCTAGATAATGATATCGATTATCTAGATAATCCAGATAATGTATGTTACCTGTCATAGTAGATAGAACGTAATATCTATCATTTATCTAGTTTACAACTGAAGTCTAGATTGAAGATAATATAGCTGCATCAGGTTGCACCTAATCTATCAGAAACAGGGATATCATTATCTAGATAATGATATCTATCATTTAGACAATCATATATATTATCTAGATAATCCAGATGCGTGTGTTACCGGTCATAGTAGGTAATACGTAATATCTACTTCACAACTGAATAATAGATTGAAGATAATATAGCTGCATCAGGTTACACCTAATCTATCAGATAACTTCTCATTATGAAAATACAAATTTCGAAAAACCATGCATGGTACAAATTATAAACTTGTACATTTGTTCCTGATAATTTTATCTCATTTACAAAGCTTTCTCTATGGAAAAGCCAATTTTGAAAAACCAATGAGCTCATGGAGGAAGGTCCTATTTTTTTTTAATCGCTGTCGCTACTTGTCTGAAAAATGTAAACGATTTTTTGGTCCATCGGTCCAGTAGATTGAATCATTTCATTCAAATGGTGAATGGGAAAAGGTACCGTCAATTAATGATTCTGACCGTATTATTCAGATTGGACTGACAGCCCTTCACGTGGCCGCGAGTCAAGGCTGCAAGGGAATTCTCGAATCGATACTTCAGCGTGGGAATATCAATAAACAATGCAGCGTAAGTGGTATTGAACACGTCTGACAATTACCGCCACCCTTTGAGATGACATGATTTCGCTATTTTCGTAACCATTGCACGTTTTTTGAAGATCTATCTGATTGATAAATTCTTATGTATTTATTTGTGGGTTTACCTGTTTACACACTGACAATGAGAGTAACTACAACCTGGAATAATAAACACTTTCCCGTTTTGTAAATATGAGAAAAAACGTGACAACTTATCAACTTATCGCCTTCTCGAAACAAATGGATAATCCGTAACGAATTCGAAAATATTCAAACATTTTTTATCCACTATTACAATGAGTACGAGCGATATCTCGCCATGGTTGGCTATCTATGCTTCAGAACGGAGACACGCCTCTTCATCTCGCCTGTCAGAATAATGAGATCGAAACGGTCGAAATCCTAATAAAAAAGGGTGCCGATCCAAATTGCTTAAATATGGTAAGTCATAGTTATATTTCGAAAAAAAAATACCTGTCGAAAGCACTCCACTTGCATCGTTTCTCATTTTCCTATTCGTACCTCGAAGCTTTTTGGGCCCCAAAACTTTCATGCAAATATACATCCCGCATACGCGTATAGTTCACCAACCAGGGAGATTTTTTTCAGAGACTACAATCACCAATACACCTAGCAGCTGAAATGGGTCACACTGATATCTGCAAACTTTTACTCGCAGCCGGTGCAAATATCGAGCAACGCGAGAAGGTATAACAACGTCCCGATTTTTCTAATTTTTTTCGCCAAATCACGGGCTTTAAATATATGTAAGAAATCAAAGCAAGGTGCTCAGTGAAAGAAACCAGTATTCCGTCGGACCCAATTTTTCCAAGCACGACCTACTGCGTGACCCGGAATTCGTTCCAGATTTTATTTTTGGTACTTAACCTTTGACCGAACGGAATGGTTTGACAAATCCGGGAAAAGGGAGGACGAGAGAGAGTAAGAGAGAGAGAGTAAGAGAGAGAGAGAGAGAGAGAGAGAGAGAGTGAATTTTCGTTCAATATTTTTCAGAGCGGGCGAACACCCCTTTACATTGCAGCTAGAGGTAGTTTTACGGCAATCGTCGATATGATCATAAAGACTTCACGCTTGGATTTTCCGAGTCCGGTAAGAGATTAGTTTCTCATTTTCGGAATTCCTCTCATTCTTCTGCTTGCAAATGCGCACATTTTTTTATTCCATTTTTTAAAGGGGCTGATACCTTTAGGCAAGGAAAAAATGGCTAATTTTTATGATTTTTTTTTAAAGAAAAGTTTTCTTTCCAATTTTTTAGTCTTAGCGTATCTTTTATTACTACTTTTGGCTGTCATATGGTATTTTTTAAATTTATTAATCTTTAAAAATGGTATGGAACGGTCTTCTAAACGGGTTACGGCGAATGTTGTCAGACGGCGTGACGCGTGGCTCCGGCGGGATTACTCCGAAAAAAAAACCAACAAGATTTATCTTTCATTAACACTCATACGCAGAATATGAACCAAGAAACAGTGAGCAATGTTGAAAATCGATGAAATGGTACGCTTAGAAACAAAAAAAAATGAATTTTCCGAAAAAATTTCTACATTTTGCAATACTTTTTTTTATTTTTTTTATTTTCTCAAACCTTTAGGATCACGTTTTAGACAATAAGGTTAGAAAGATTCATACTAAATTTCATCAGAATTGGTCGATTAGTTTTTTACCTATACGTGACGCCAGTTTTGAAGACCGTATCATACCTTTGCCATTTTTAAAGATTAATAATTTTTAATAAAACCATGTCGCAGCCAAAAATAGTAATAAAACATACCCTCAATCTCAAAAAAGTAAAGAAATGTTACCGTTAAAAAAAAATCATTAAAATCAGCCCATTTTTTCTTCGCCTAAAGGCTCCATATTCCATATTCAATAGGAATACGTATAAATATTAGGAATTTAACGTTCCAATGGCATGCACATTGATGAAAAACTATTAGTTGCGTACGAATAACGAAGGAAGATGAAATTGGTTACGTGACGGACGTTGCAAAAAATAATTTTCAAGGAGGACTCGAATTCGGACAGGGTACGTGAACTGACCCCGGCGCGTCGTCGATGGCGGGAGGGATCCCGGGGTGGTAGCACATCAAGTAGCAACAATGGCCTTCTCCCGGAACACGTTCGCTTAATTTTGTGGAAACTCGCTTACAAACAACTCGCCCCCGGCGATTGGAAGAAATTGGCTTTTCATTGGGCCTTTACACAGGATCAAGTTACAGCTATTGAGCATCAGTATACAGGTATTCCTTTTTACGAAATGGAATTTGATTTATGATATTATTCAAATTGCTCGAGACGGTTCAATCTATTATAATTATTATTGTCATTCTACGAATAATCGAAAATTCTTAACCGGTTAAACCTATCTCGTAGCCGGAAAGGGGGGGGGGGGGTATCCGCCCTTAAAAGATTTTTTTTTACAAATTTCTAAACAACGATACTGCCTTAAATATAGTCAAATAAGAAATAAATTATTGTTCACTCTCACAAATTTCTTGCATCATATAAATATATATGTGTGTCCAGAAATCTTTCGAGAATCCTAACCCAGATAGAAAACTTTTTGAATCGAAATTACTTAATGATTTTTCAATTAATTAAAAATTAATAAATGATTTAGGTTTAAGGTCGAATGAGGATGGCTTAAAATGTTCCAAAGATAGCCCTATATATTTTATGACAAGCCACTGTAGTGGGACTAAAGACATGTAAAAAAAACTGCTCATCCGCTATTTGTATCCGACTGACACAAATTGCCCCATCGGTAGACCCCTTGTGCATAACTTATCAAAAATAAGAATCTTGAAAAAACGTCGACACCTTGCACATCGTTTATCGAAGTCTATGGACTGAAAAGAAACTTTAAAACACACAGATATGCACTTACCGTATACAGAGGGGGCGGACGTCTTCGACACTGTACAATTTTTGTTGAATGACCTGGCGCCTCGAATCTGCCGGTTCTCCGACTGCTTATGCATATACTTGAATATTGAGCTACGAACAGACCTACGAAAAGGATGATAAAGCTGAAATCGTAGGTCCATCGAGCTGGAAGGAGCACGGCTATCGAATGCTGCTCATTTGGACATCCGGGCTGCATCCGGAGGCTCAACTTACCAAAGAATTGTACGAGGCGTTGTGCACGATAGGAAAAAAATCGGTTGCAGGTATACGAGAAAGAAAAAAGCCTAAAGTAGTTGGCCCAGTAATCGTCAACTTAAGCAGATCGCTTAACTTTACAAATTTACATAGCCCAACTTGGAAAGTGAGTAGATGTTATTTTAAGTTATTCTCAATCCGTTTTTTATTGCAAAGAAAAACGTAGTTGTCAAATCCTCGTGCCCGGTAGTTTTCGAGAAAATAATTGGTCTAGTAATCGCCATGTGAACGCTCCACTAATCGTCACCAGCGTTCAGGCCAATCGTCAGGCTTCAGCGTTCAGACCAATCGTCAGGCTTCAACTAATTATGCAATGGTCCGTAGGCCGTACTTGACTCGATTGTGCCTGCATATAGGACTGCAGAATAATTTTTAGTCACTCAGTCACAAACTTTTTTCTTTTTATTGAAACATTTGACAAACAGCTTAAGGAGGTACGGTGATTGGAGCGAGTCCAAGATAAAAGCCCGATTTTTTTTTATAGCATTGTCGAGAGCTTTGTCCATGCGTATGCGGAGTTTCCACGAGATTTACCGTACAGTTTCCGAGTTATCAACTGTTAAAGTTGGTGAATTAGTCACACGTAGACGACAAAATGTGCCTGTCCTCTCATATATCGATTTTTTTTGTGCTACTTGGAGCCAAGACACACGTAAAACAAAACTGACGGTTGCGTTCATTGATTCGTTGTGATCAATAAGGCACCTTGAATTGGAAAGCTCACCGCAGAAATAAGCAATAAATTTAGAAATAAAGTCGCGGAAAACCGAAGTATTCGGAGAGAGAGACGTCTCGTGACGTAACAGCAGCCATCTTGCTCGAAGTGTGGCAACGCCAGATACCCCCGCAAATTTGATTCGTCTATCGGATATTTTCAACGCTAATTAAAAATATGATTGTGTGAAGCCGTACGTTTTTTAATCGATTATAAAAGGCCTTTCGTCGATATTTACTTAAAGTTATTTTATGTATAGCTAAGGCATCTCAATCTTTCTAGCGACATGTATACGACGCATCTATATATAAATTCAGCATGGAAGAACCGTCATATAAAATGAACGTTTGTTTCTATATCTGCAAATATTGTGAAAATTGGGAAAGGGAAAAATAACATAACAATGGATGAAATATGTTTTGACTTTGGACAGATTGGACATTGGACTTGAGGTTAACGTCAACGCGACGTTTTTCATTTGCATTCGCGATATCATCTTTTCATTTTCTAATTCTAGTGCGACAGAATCTACCTTTGTCTCTAAACTGGACTTCAGGTACAATCCTGTTACTCTCTTGATAAACTTCTACAGTATTTTCATTCTCCATGTTTACCGGCTACAAAAAATAATAAGCCGGGCGCGTGGGACCGATGACAGCCATCGAAACGCCATAAGCCGGGCGCGTGGGACCGATGACAGCCATAAACGTTGACGATATGGCGTACTACTGAAGTCGAGTAGTAGATTATTACGTTTGTTCTCATATTATAAAAATAATAAATAGCTTGGAATTCAATACTTAAAAAATATTTCTCGTAAAATAGGCCATACACATATGTCTAAACGTGACGATATTTTGGCGGAAAATAGACTCTTAGTTTACTAGCGTGGTCATCACCGTACCTCATTAAGACAAATTTCTCTCACATACAACTTCATGGATTTTGAAAATGAAACGTATTATGGCTATTACGTCAGAATTATAATTTTCATTAATTTCCAATAATTATAAACAACTATATTATCATAAAATAATTTAATATTTTTTTGCTCGAGTGATGTTCAGTTGTGTTCGATACGTGACCAGTTATCGACATGGTCACGACCCAGTCATCGACAACGTTCATATATATCTATATATTTTTACTATCGCGAATATGTGTATGACTATTACTGGTCCGTGAATTCTTCAGGCAGTGCTAATGACCCAATATTTCTTTTCCGATTTTCTATAAATTAAAAATCGATTCATACGACTTTTTCTTGCCAACCTTGTCCAAGTTATCTGTCACAACCCCACACAACTCCTATTCCCAAACTCAGTCTCACGCCAACATCCGCCACTTCATAACGCTATCAACCGTTTCCCGAAGCTAAACCACAACGCTCATCTAAACCTAATCGACTTTCCTAGAAACCCTCGATTGCAACTTCTTTGTCTCCTTCTCCCTTTGTCCTCGGTCCCACGCGCTTCGCTAACGCTTGCTCGTGGCATACCCTCCACCTTACTGGGCCCATCCGCTTCAATCATACTTCTTCCCTCTGGACCCACAGCCGTCAGTCCACCTCCGAGTCTCCAGCCGTCAGATCGTGCACTCCCTCGACAGATAACTGTATTGGATTTCACGTGCTGTGCCTGACTAGTAGCCTTTAACAACACAGGCCCCGCAACCTCGGGGTCGGATATGCCGACCACGCGACAAGCATATGCTAGCCTACCATTTCGCATTCGGAAGCAGGTCCTTGTGCAACTACGGATCAAACTGAGTGACTTTCCAACACTCTAACAACTCTGCAGGTTGGTGCCCGAGCTAATAACAGCGTAGCTCACCCACCGGGCGACCGTAGGAGCTCTGACCAGTATGCGGCCAACTACTGCCACCGCAAACCCGCCCGTGTAGGCCAACCCCTTGAGCTCACCCCTTTAAGGGGTTGGCCTATACGGGCGTCCCTCCCTGCCCAAACACTCCCTCGACAGTTGCAACTCACCCTTAAACAAACGCGTACTTAGCTCGTCATAAGCATATTCTTTGAAGTCCTGCTCGACCGTCACATATCGACGACCGTGGAGTTTATTCGGCAGAGTGTTTACATTACTGAACCGGTAATCGTCATATATGAAAACTCGTTGAAATTAGCATAGAACTATAATTTTCTATGCTGAACGCAAGACTAAGATTCTTGTTTATAACTCAAAGATAAACTTACCTCACGCGAGTCCCCAGGCATTCTCGAATCACCCGAGATGTGACACGGTTCACTTTAACCTCCAAATGAGGGATGCGGCCGTAATGACAGATAGACGCCGTAGCCGGAAATATTTGATTTAATTATTCTTGAATACGCATACTTACAAGTGTGACAATGTAATGCCTCCTAGGAGCCAATACATAAATATGTACGAACGACTGATTCTTATCTTAAAATACTTACCTAATGTGTAAACATGGACATCACTAGGACCCTGACGACCACTGGGCCGACCACCTTGCCATTTGCTGATATTCCCGCCACGTTATCCAATTATTTTATTTTTAATACTCGTCCACACTTTTCGCTGTCGCAGAAATGATACGCAAGCAACTGGAACGTGATAATAATATGGACAATCCGAAATTAAGCAAACGAAGCTGCCACAATTGCGCCATCGCATAAATCCATCCCATCGAATTTATTTCCCGGCTCTGCATCTTCGAAATTGATATTGGCGAACCTGTGAACAAGTTTCCTAACTCACGGGAAAAAGAAGGCTCGTAAGATTCAGCACTTTGACAACTAAAATCGCGGGACCCTCGTTGGATCAGTATATAGGAATATGTTAAAATGAAAAACTCTGACTTGGCACAAAATCCGTCCGGGTCTCCGACCGGCAACGAAATCTTGCCATAACGAACGAAAATGAAAGAACTTCGAAAAAAAGAAGAAAACAACGTCCCACGGAAATGCCTAACGAACGAGAAAGTACGAAATCCTGTTTCACCACCCAGTGTACATATCTGTACGATAATATTAATTTAATCAATGTATGGAACCATGCGAGAAAAAAAAAGAAGTAATGTATCGCTTGCGTCGGGTAAAATAATTCCATCGAGACCACAATAATTCTATTAAAATGTGAAGTTTTATTCATCCGCAGTAGTATTTTTGTTCGTTCTCTCTACCCTAGAAAATAATGCAACCCTTTTTCTCTGCTCTGCTCGAATTGATGTATCGGTCGTGTAATAACAAAATATTACGAATAAATCTTAATAATAGGGTAGTATTTTGTATAGTTTTAATATATTGTATATTAACAGTAGTGGGGAAGAATGGTGGAAATAGTAATTTTTATTACAAAATTACCATAAATATTAATCTTAGTCGGGATGAATATTATTATCGTAATAATGGCGTCGGTCGAGAGCGACAAAAAAAATTGTGGTGACTGCTTGAGGACATAAAAATTGTCAACGACGATCGCAAATCATAAGTGGCGTGACCGAAATTTCTTCGCTTTTTGTACCTGCGATTGCGATTTTTATATTAATTATTCACTACCAAATGGACGATATTTCGAATGCGTTTTCAAGGATTAAGAAGGGAAAAGTTCGTCAGCTCGGGTAATGATCGTTTTTCTTTTAATTTTCGATGCTTACCTCAACCCATCATTAGGTCTAAAACTCTGACTACACCGGAAGTGATCTTTTTATGCGTTAGTACGCAAGTTCGACATAAAAAAAAGCCATTAGAAACTAGTTTGAAGCTTAGCGAGAGTAACCCTTTTATCTCTTCTTCCACTGTCTCCCCGGGCAATTTACATACGAACTTTGCAGAATTGAAGATTCATGGAGGGATGCTGAGGTAAGCTTTTCCAGAGGCTGACAAACAAAAACCACTCGCCTCTAGTTCGCAATCATTGTTTTTTTTTTTTTTTTCGTCGCTTCGCGGGACGCACGCGTGTGTAGTACGGGAATTTCTCGCAGTTGATTTTACAGGCAACGAGGGTTATCATACAATATACGTTTGGACCGGGACGGGAGGATTTTTTTCTTCTAGCTCTCGATGGAAGTAGAATTATTACTTTATCGTTTGTTTTTTTTTCTTCTTTCTTTCGCCTTGTCCATTTGTTCGGATTACTTTTTTTACGCGTCCGTTGCGATCATTTTATTGTCCGCATCCTTTAGCGACGATACGGATGATAATTGGTCATGTTGTTCGAGGAGACAGCGTAACCCCTTTGGGGACCACCACCACCGTAATTGTCGTTGGTTCCAGGCGCCGCTGGAACACTAGCGAGGTTCGAAGATCCGTAGCCTCCGCCTGTTAGAATCGCACAAAACAACGTGATACTGACGAGGTGCTTGTGGGCGTGTTGCTTGCATCTTTTTTTGTTCTTGCTTTTTGTTCAGTTCGTGGATGATTTGGAGATGAGATCGGACGGTCCTTCGGAAGTGAGAGGAGGGGATAAATATCGGGGCGTTCGATCGCAAGTCGGCAAAAAATATATTGTTTCCAGTCGAATACGCAGAGTCTTGTGAGTACCCGAGCCAAAAGTCTAACAAGGAAGGGTCGCAAGGCCGACCTCTCCGATTTCGATTCAATTTAGCATGCTTGTAGAATGGTTAAAAATAGGCGACACGTATTTTTTTATATCTGCAGAACCCGATTTTTAAGAGGTGAAAGGCACCCTCAAAAATAGGGGTGGTTTTCGTTTTTTGTCGATAAATTAATCGTTCTCATTTCCAATGTATAGTACACGAAGAAAAACACATTGTTGCAATTTGAATTTTTTTCATATCTCGTACTGTTGAAACGGTAACGATGAAAAACGAAAAACACCCCTATTTTCGAGGGTGCGTTTCACCCCTTAAAGGTCGGGTTCTGTAGATATAAAAAAATACGTGTAGTCTTTTTTTACCCATTCTACGAGCATGCCAAATTTCATCGCAATCGGAAAGATCGACCTCGCAACCTTTCCTGGTAAGCGAATCCGCAGATCTCGTGAGTATCCGGCCAAAACTCTGACAAGGTGAGGTTGCAAGGTCGACCTCTCCGATTGCGATGTAATTTTTCATGCTTGTAGAATGGGAAAAAATAGGTGACACGTATTTTTTTATATCTACAGAACCCGATCTTTAAGGGGTAAAACGCACCCTCGAAAATAGGGGCGGTTTTCGTTTTCGTCAATAACGTTATCGTTCTTATCTCCAATTTATGGTGCGCAAAAAAAATGAACATTGTTGCAATTTGAAAGTTTTTCATATCTCGTACCTTTAAAACGTTATCGACGAAAAACGAAAAACACCCCTATTTTCGATTTGCCTTTTAACCCTTAAAAATGGTGTTGCGCAGATATAAAAAAAATACGTGTCGCCTATTTTCACCCATTCTACAAGCATGCCAAATTTCATCGAAATCGGAGAGATCGACCTCGCAACCTTTCCTTGCGAATCTATTTTTGCAGCAGTCGTCTTTGGATTTTTTGCATACCGAACGCCAGAAGTAATTAAGGGCACGAGGATACGAAGAGGAAATGCAAGGGACACAGGAGACGCCCGTTTTTTTTGTTCGGCGTTGAATCCAGAGTGTTCCTCCAATCGATCGTGAAGCCGTAGTTCATTCATGACGATTCTTTCTTGCCCTTTTCTTACGTTCGTTGCGACGTATATCGAGTCTTCGGCATTTGATGCGATAGAAGAAAATTGTATATACTAACGAGAATTTCAAGCGACAAACTTGTAATTTCGATCGATTTTTATGTATAGATGATTTAACGTTAAACATTAAGCTTAAAGGTGAATAGATCGTTAGAGCTAGCGTGGAATTCGACGATTTCTTCAATTCGGTTAAACCTTAATTTCAATAACCATATTCACAATTTTAACGCATACGATTGTTACTTTATAGATGTCTCTCCATCTCTTCGTCTCTATAGGTAAGGCTTATTTTGTTCTAACTTATATTCTTACCAAACTCAAAGGCATTCCCAAGTAAAATTATCCAATAAACAAATGGTGTTTACAAATAAAATCTAAACTTTACTTAATTTTAATCTCGAAAATATTTATCGACTACGTACTTCGTTTTTTTCCGCCACGACCCCCAAGGTGCCTCTCCTTCGATTTTCCTTTTTCGCAAGCATTCTCGCCGTCTCAGCCACACACATACACACACACATTTTCTCTTCTCGTATATGCTCATGGATTTGACTCTCGCTCTCGTTCACTCTCTCCCATTTTCGCCACCCCTTTCGCTCTCACATTTACTTTCGTACTCCTCTGTGTTCAACACCTAGCGTCTGTATGGATGGTAGTTGGTGTGCTGGACGAGGGAAAATCTTTGGGGACCCGGTGCTGCGTCACCGTTGCTGGGCACGAAGGACGTTGAGTTTGGGGTCTCGATGCTTTTGAACTTTGGATTCGGAGAGGATGCTGCGGGAGGAGAAGACAGAAAAAAAAGAAGACATTTTCACTGTGGCGTCGTCGATCCGGTGGAAATTTGGTCGGATTTCGAGCATTATTTCTGGCGATATATCAAAGTAACTTACAAAGAACATCCCTCAGGGGTCGTCCTTCGATTTTGTTGAAACTTATATATGTTATGAAGCATTCAAAACTAAGCGACACGTATTTTTTTTATCGGCGGAAAAACGGTTTTAAGGGGTGAAACCAGCCCTTGAATAGGCCTCGTCCACTCCTTAATTATGTTTTTTTGCGATAACCCTCTAGTGGATTTTTCGTGGCATCGGATTAGAAGAATTTCCGTTTTTGTTTCATTGCGGACGGTCGGCTGCTTGTGGGTGAAACTGCAATACTACTACTACTACTAATAAAATAACGAATGCCTTTCCTTGAGAAAAAAAATATTTCTGCATATTTTGCCCTGAAACGGACGTTCGACTTGCTCAATAAAATCGAAATCAATTTTTTTCTGGAAGGCTAGAAAAAGATGCACATTTTCGTTTTTTACGAATGCAAATACGTTTAATCCTGTCAAAGATACAGCAATTTGAATGGAAAAATGGTAATCAACGAGAAAAAACGTCAGAAATGTTTAAAAAATTTCGACTCTCGGTGAATATTTTTCAATAAAGTAACTCGATTTTTCAAAATTATTTGTAGATTTCTTTTACTGGCTGAAGTCACGTGGAATGCCTCATATATAAGTTTCAACAAAATCGAAGGACGACACCTGAGGGATGTTCCTTGTTAGTCTTAGATGCTTGATTTCGTTCCATCTTAATTTTGCTTAATCTTAGGTTTGCTTAATTCTAAAAAAAATCGAGAACGAACTTTTTGTTATTGCTAAATAAGAATTTCGGGAAAAATCCTTATTTTCGCCAGTGTATTTTTTAAAACCGAGCCCTGCGTGGGGCTAAGAGATTAGGCTACTGTGAAAATGACGAACGCTCGTTCGTCGCTTGAGGCCACTCAAATTGAAGAGCAAGGTCCAGGTATCACAGATTTAAGGGAAAAATTAATGATTGTAACGATAAAACAGCTAGAAAAACTTTAGAGACATTTTTTTCTCGAAACTATGTTTTTCAACAGGGTGTACACGATTTTTTGACATCAAGGGGAACTGGGGCAAGACGAAGGTGCAAGGTAAGATGAATCATAAGCCTAACTACTAAAAAGTGTGTGCGAGAACAGCGTTGGCATTTCAAGTGGTGGCGGAAAGGTACATCAGAGTGTAAGTATCAACTGTGGCGGGAGCACGCGTCCTGAGTTAAAAATAAAATCAATTTTTTTAGACAAAATGATCGAATTTTTGGTAAAGTTTACCATCGTTTCAGTTCACTAGAGTTGCTGACATTGATGAGAGCCAGGTAAGTAAACATAATGAAAGTACTAACTATAGTGGGCTGTGGACACATGAATCGAGTTTTGAAAGCGAAATATGCTAATAATTTTGTCCCATTATGCTTCATCAGGCGTATGGGCAAAAATGAAGGCTTAATTAATAATATATATATTATGGTAACAATCAGAAAAAATGATTTTTTGTTTTTAACACTGAAAGATTAATAAATTATCAATAGGGAAGGTTTATACGTGAAAAACCCTCAAGAGTGTGCCTTGGAACCCAGGAATTAATTGAAACCTCAATTAATAAATAAAAATAAGATTAGTTGAAGTTGACTGATTCATATGTACTGTTTTATTTGAACATGACCTCAGCATTCTCATCTTGCCCCTACTTCCCCTAATGAACGGATTGACTTGAAATTTCGTACACTTATTCATAAAATAGTAGTTTAGTCTTGACCGTTCTTTTTCTTCTTAACCTTTTTAAAAATGATTTATTAACAGTATGATTACACCTCGAAAAAACGATGTTTTAATGCTTGAAACACGGTAATAAAAAAAGCTGGATCCAGTCTGAACCAATAATATATTTTTTAAACAAAAAATGCGTTTTTTTTTGTTTTAGATCAACCAGATGGCCAAAATGAAGTACACCATTCCACTCATTGAAAGGTCCGTCTCGCAATAACTTATAACTTCTTGAATTATTAGCATTTTTTACGGAAATTTGGTACGCAACTTTCGTTATATACATACAAAAAAAATTCCGAGTCATTTTTCAATCATCTTATGCCATCAAAATTGTTTTTTTAACCCTGACTTTCGGGTCGCCACAAGTAGCCTAACCCTTTCAATTATTGCTTGAGGTAAAAACGTCGCCTAGTCGAATAATGACTTTCTCCGAAATCTGAAAAGTCGTTGTTCACTTTTCGGGGACGCGCTCAAAACACTGCACCGTGTATGATGCTGGATTGTAAAGAAAATAAAATGAATAAATGCAGAAACGTATGCAACCCTCAACGCCACTCGTGCGCTTCCGTCGTGAATAAAGCGAGAACTTTGAAATCGATTGATCAAAAATATAAAAAGTGAAAAGGGAACAGTGGACCACCTCTCGTTACGCCTGTCTCTTTGTCGTGCCTCGACTCGATGTTTCGTCGTCTCAGTCTTTTCTCACGCTCGGCCGAGCAGAACGCGATTTTTGCGATTACTTTTATTAACGTTTTTATTTTTTATTAAATTTTTTATAAAAATTAAACAACTAGTTTTTTCATTCGCTTTTTTTATTCCCCTCAACGAAAAGTTCCTGTTTTCTTTATAAGTTCTTTTTCGGATACTCTTAATCCTGTACACTAAAATATGTTTGCAATTATTTTAAATTTTCTTTTCAGCCTGACTTTACCGCGTTTGGTCCTCTCATGTGAAAGAAGATTCTAAATTCTATCCGTTTGTTTACTACCAGCGCCCACTCGGACTCGCGTCACTCTCGAGCTTAGTAATTGAGAAAAACGTGACGGCCACAGGCATACCCAAAATCGATATTAAGGCGGGATATACATTGAGACGAAAAAAAATTAAGCAATTTTGAGGGATTTTTCAAATGAAGACATCATTATTCTACATTTATTACACGTGGAAAAAGTGGCGTGGCAAAGTGTTTTAGCAAGGTTGCCGCAGGAGTTGCGAATCGGCGTGCAGTACAGCTTCCCGTAGTTTGCAAACAAATTCTATTTTTTTTCAGTTAGAACGTGTATAGTTTCTATTTGAGAGTAATTAAAATGAAGAAAATGCAAATTTAAGAGAATAGCACGGATCTACAAAAAAATCAAAACGTTATGCAACATTTTTGTAAAATTTTGATTCAAAAAGTAGCTTTCTCCAATTTTTCAAAAACAATTCTTGTCAACTAAAAGGTACCAATGTTATCAATATTTCTACCAAGTTTCAACTCAATCGGCTTGATAGTTTTTGAGTACTCCTGCACGCCAATTTCGAAAATGCTGTTTGGAAAAAACGCGTCTAAAGTTTACATAGAATTTGAATTTAATTGCACTAGGTACTTGTGGTAACTAATAATTTAAGGGGGTATCCCTCTCTGAAAACTTTAAAAAAGTTTTTATTTTGCATATTGTTATAGTGTGAACTTTCATGAATATTTTAAGACCAACCGGACCCTGACATTCTAAAAATTGACGAAGTTACACCTATTTTGGTGGAACAGTGTGCGTCGGCTTTACCGCAATCATCTCGAAACTACATATCTTGACGCGGCGGGATTGATATCTTGAGTAACTCTCGCACTATTGACTTGAATTTGAACAGTTAGCGTTCAAACAGTAGTCATTTTCGGTTCACAATCGCATTTTTTAATCGGATGAACCATTTGTTAATAACCATGACTTCAGCATGCTGTTTTTCAAGAGCAAATGGCGTTTTCGTTGGAGAAGCGGTCATTTTTCGTATTTTCCGAAATTTCGAAAAGTGGATCGTGAGCCCATAGCCAGCTGGATATATTAGGTGTACAACTTAGTTCGGTCCGTTTTAAAAAAATAGCTCTAGGTGCTATAAATGGTTGACGGCAACAGCTGATTTTTGCTGTATCGTGAAGTATCAACATCTCTTAACCAAATATCGTTTACAGACCTTTGAGTTTTGCGCATCAAGTCTAATTTTTACTGCGGTAAAAATGTCGAATTTCGTCCCAAATAAGCACCATTTGCGGGAAGTGTTGATTTTCTGTTTCAATTGGAAGAAAAGTGCAGCTGAAGCCCACCGGATGCTTGTGGAAGTTTATGGTGAATCTGCACCGTCCGATAAATCTAGCAGAGAACGGTTTCGACGCTTTCAAAGTGGTGATTTTAGTGTTAAGGACAAAGTTAAGGACTCTATATTTGGTGGGATCAGAAGGGTGTTATCCACTATGAGATACTAAAACTTGGTCAAACCATCACGGGAGACTTCTACAGGCAACAATTGATCCGTTTAAAGAGAGCTATAGCCGAAAAACGTCCAGAATATGCGACCAGACACGAGTCCATAATCTTTCAACATGACATGGCTCGGCCTCACGTTGATATGGTGGTTAAAAACTACTTGGAAAATAGCGGGTGGGAAATTCTGGCCACCCGCCTTATAGCCCAGACCTTGCCCCTTCCGACTACCATTTGTTTCGATCGATGCAGAACGCTTTGACTGGAATACGCTTCACGTCACAACAGGGTGTCAAAAATTGGCTCGATTCATTCTTGGCTTCAAAAGATGAACGCTTCTTCCGCGACGGAATTCATAAATTACCATAAAGATGGGGAAAAGTAGTGGCTAGCGATGGACAATATTTTGATTAATGTATTAATTCATTTTATCGTTCCAATAAGAGCGTATTTCAAGCAAAAAAAACGGACTGAATTAAGTTGTACACCTAATATTTAAAGAAAACATTTGTTGTTTTCGTTTCAGATTACATTTGAGCCTGGTAAGAGAGCCCTCAGTTTCGAGCCTCACCGCTGGAGGACTGCAACGCCAACTGCAGCACCACGAACACTTTGAAAGATTTTCTTCCGCAAAAATTACATTGTAACCACAAACATGTGTACAACACGCTGGGAAAAAATTAATTTATTCCAGCCAAAAGATTCATCATTCTGACCCTTCAAATTGGGCTTCCAAGAAGGATACCCCGTTAAATAATATGTTACAAAGTAATCAAATTATCAATTACAGTAGTAATTGTCATTGGTAATTGTTAATTTCATTACTTTTTCCCGTTTCTGCCTGCCCCTCTGAGCGGTGAGGCATTTCGCTTTAAAACTTTGGGAAAATACTCTACATATATATAGTTCTATAGTTTTTTAGAAAAAAACCATTTTTTTAATCGATGTCAATATATATCTCGCCCTAATAAAGACCTAGTAAAAAAGCGTTTCTCAATATTGATCTTATTTTTGCAGACTTTTCCTCGCTGGTGATCTCCGATTCGTTCTCAGACGCGCAACGTTAAGAAATAATCGCGTGTACCTGCACACGAATAGCCATGTAGAGAAGTGCAACAAAACTGACGCAATTCAACGAGTGGGGAGAGAAAAGAAAAAGCATGAAAAAATTTGCCGGAGGACTCCAGTCAGCAATAACGGCTGTGCAGTGTTTTAAGTCGATAAAAGCGTAGCAGGATTATTACGATATATATATATTTAACAGTGTATAGAATAATAGTACGTTGATTGAAGATCTTACATTGAAAAGGCGAGGGTAAACAGTAAAAAAAATATATTTCAAACACGAATAAAATATCTTTTCACCATCGTTATTATTATTGATTTTGTTTCTGTTTAATAATTCTCATAAGCTAATATATACCATTAATGTACTTTACGAATAATGATCCATCGTTTTTTGTCTATATTATTATCATAGAGTAATAACAATAAATCACCAGTTAATTGTAATAATCATATCAACTTATTTATCATTATATCGATATATATATATATATATATATATATATATATATATATATATATATATATATATATATATATATATATATATATATATATATGTATATGTATATATATGCACACATATATATGTGTGTGTATTTATATATAGATATTGTATATTATTAGAATCGTCATTAATATTACTATTGATAATATTAATATTATAATAGCTTAAGTATCAATTAATCCACTAGAAACACCGTTAAGTATATTAATATATATACGCGCGCGCGCGCGCGCGCGTGTGTGTGTGTGTGTGTGTGTGTGTGTGTGTGTGTGTGTGAGAGAGAGAGCATTTCTGTATATATGTATATATATTTATATATATACGTCTATATATATGTTCGTTTATTTATATCAACAGTAGGTTGTAGTATAGTAATAGTGAAGTAGTAGCAGTAATAGTAGTAGTAGTTCAAGTAATGGTAAGTAGTAGTACTGTTGTTTTACTTTTTTTTCGTCGGAAACGAACATGATTTTTGGGCAGGGTTGGGGAGGACGGAGAAGATACACAGGCACGCTTATCGTAAATCGTATTATATCGATCGCGCTCGATATAAAAAAAATTAACAAAAATTTAACGCAAACAAAAACAGGATTTTCCAACTTGATTCCATTCCTTCGGGGGATGAACTTTCTCCGCCACTCAGGGAAAAGTCGCCGATCTTTACGATTCAGACAATTAGTAATTCCTTCAATTAATTAAGAAAAATAACATACTAGAGTAAGATAAAAAAGTTCGGTGTTTTTGCAATTGTTACAATGGGGTCGCGTGAATTTTTTTGACCTTTTCCATCACGTACTTTGGATTCGTAATGTTTGCCAATTGTTTTTTTTTAATTCGTAGTTTTCAACATTTCTTAACCCTCCGCGGTCTCCCGGGTCTAAATGACCTCAAGCGCAACGTTAAGCCAAAAGTTCGATAAGTTGTTTTTGTAATAAATCGCTTATTTCTCATGATTATCATTCTTTATTTCACTCCGAAATGGAACCACTTCAGATATACGAATAAATACCTTTTTTTGAAACGCACCTTATGGAGCTATTTTGTTTTTCAAACTATCATATCTGAAGAGTATATTACGATTTTTTTTAAGTAAAAAAGGGCTTTTCGACGCATTGACCCCTTGCTGATTTTTTTTCCGCCATTTTTAAATTCGATAAAAATATAATACCGAGAATGCCACATTCTGGAAGGTTCAAACTAATATCCTGAACTTTTATGAGTGATTCGGAACGATACGCTCAATGAAACAACCGTTTAAACATGGCTGGGGTCATCGTGATTTCCTATGGCCAGAACGTGTGACCGCGAAGGGGTAAAAATGGTTTTCCTCCGAACCTTTGTGGTTTTGACGCCACCATAATAGGATTGTTATTTTCCCGTCGAAACTCGTTCAATGATTATATTCGCGGATATAATAGGGGGAGGGGGGGGGGGGGGAATTACGTTGCGATTTCGGCTGCTATCGACTCCCTCCGTCCGTTCTTTCAATTCCCTTTCTACTTACTTTAGTATTGGAAAAAACATAAAGTTCAATGCGTCGAAGAGATCGGATGTTTGCTCGTGAATTTAGTTTTGGAAATATTGCCAAAATAACGTTGATTATTCGCGCCTCGTAATAATACACTAGCAATTTACTTATCCACCATTGTTTTTTTTATTATTTCCTTTCATTAAATTGTAAATATTTTGTTCTTCTTTAACCCCTATTAGTTCTCTGAGATAACGCATAATCGATAATTTTCTACTTTGACTCGAACGTTCGGTTACGCGCTTATGTCTGTCGCTTTGTTTCATTTGACGTGTGGTTGTTGTTTACGTGTTTCTTTAACTTTAAGACCTTATCCGAGACTTGGCAAATCTTAGAATCTGCTTCGGCGAGTACACGCCATTTTGTATTGGTTTTTTTCACCTCCCTTTAATCTAACGTACTTTTAAGTTAATGCAATCACTTGTTTTTTTTTCTCTTCCTTCACGTAAAAAATTCGAGGTTTTTTCGTTCGAATTTCAATTCCGGCGATGTTATGTTACTTTTTTTCAACTTTTCCTCTCTGTAGTTCATTCTTTTTTTTGGTAATAATGCGGTTTGAGAACTTTTCCGAAAAACGACGGTTTTTTTTTGTTGCCATGAGCTGCTTTAATTTGTCACCGCTATTGATATTGCATCGGGGGAATCTGGCATTTTCTATTAATTCCATAAGTTATGGGGTTTTGAAGTTCCCGAAAACACGTAATGAAATAGGACATTTTTTAAATATTTCGATGCCTAGATTGGGATTGGGAGGTGGGAGGATTTGTAAGAGAAACCTTCCTGAATACAATGTCGAAGAGAAATCGCGGTGGTCCCTTTCCCCACTGCCCCCAAGTTCGTAACAATACGCGATTTCAAAAACGAGATGGAAATCGGGTGAAAATCGGTTAATATTTTTCTGTAAAATATATTGAAAAACTATGTTTAGTGTCTTTGGGGGGGGGGGGGGGGCGAAACCCCCTGGCGGTACCCCTGGGGCGGAACTTCCTGGGGGGAGCGGAACCCCCTGGGGAGACCCACTGGGGGAGGGGGGGGGTGGGGTCCACCCGTCATTTTTGGGAAAAGTCCTCAATCTGCATAATTACCTTTTTTTTTTAATTCTTGACCTCGTTCGTTCTTACATTCGTGCACTACATTTTGCTTCTCTGCCTCTCTTACTCACTCTTTTCTTACGGATAAATTAATCGGTAACGACTAATCGACGACTTAGATAAATCTCCTTTACATGGTTACTTTTCTTTTCTTCGCATTGACGTGTTCCTTCATTATATTTTTCGATTAAGAATTACGGAATAATTATGATTCTCAAGAGAACACAATGGTTGGCATTTGTCGGCACGATAAAAATATTTTCATTATTTTTTTCGTTTGCTCTCTTACTCATTTATGTTTCTTCCTGTCCCATCACTATGCCCTGATTTGTTTTTTTTTAAATACTTCTACGTGTAACTGCCTTACTTCGAAGGTGCTGTTTTTGTTTTACGCTTTAATTAATTATTTAATAATTGATACCGTTTAACGAGTGACAGTGAACGTGATACTTTTTTCGTTAATTCATCGTTTTTATCTTTTGTTTCCTTTAATTCTACATTTGTTCCTTTCCCTGCCGCGAGTAAATCCAGTCTTCCTCTCATTGTGGATTCTCCATTTATCCTTACTTACTTCTTACGTTTTCTCTTTCGCCTAACGAGGAAAATAAAAACGATCTATACATCTTCTGTGCTTAAGTTAATTAACCGAGTCGAGATGATTTATTTAAATTTCGTGCCTTTTCATTCTGTGAAAGGTACTCTCAGAGGATAGTCGGTAATTTATAATACATTTGTACAAAACTTATCGCTTAATCAATAATTAGTCGATTTTACCTACAACGTTCTTGGTTTGTATGTTTGTTTTTTGTTTTGTTTGTCTCAATATACCGTTCACTCGTCATCAATCACTCTAAAATCGCTTTCACACCCTTAGACTCCCCGCTACATCCCCATATTTTCCAGTTTCTTTTTTTTACTCCTGTCCGTTTTGTCTTCGAGGAAAGAAAAGTTCGAGAACGGAAAAAAATTATAACCGCGTGATATATCGCGAATGCAAACCGAATGAATCGTCGGGAATGTGGTGGCTAGTTTATCGTTCTCGTTTGATTTTACGAAAGGTTTTTTCCTGTTTTTTTGTTTCTATTTTTTTTTTCTCCTAATGACGTATCGGCGTTAGCGAAGTGCGTAAAGAGCTTTGCATATTTGTTTGCGAAGTTCGTCAATTTTTCGAGGGTAAGGCGCGACACCAATGTGTCGGGTAAAAAATCCATGTTTTGCTTGCATTTTCTGAAAGTATAGATTTTCAAGAGAATGTGAAAATAATGTTCAAGATAAAATCTTGAAAATTGACAATATCGTTGTCCGTAGCCTTTTTTAAATTTAGCCCTTTTTAAGCCCCCTATATAAGTAAAAGTTTCGCTAAAATTACACTTTGTTTTTTGGACACCTGTCATTTTGTGATTTTTTTTCTCTTCGAAAAACGGCTACGTACAACGTGAACTACTTTTATATAGATTATAAAACCTTTTTATTTTTCAGACAACCATTTTCAAGTTATCGATCTTACCGTTGGACTACTTTTTTTATACAGATGCTTCATCAACCTCAATAACGTTGTTAATTTTCATTTTTTGAAATTAGAATTTACACGAAATAAGTTCAATGTATGCTTGATAACATACATTTTTTTCCAAATGTCAAATAAATAATCTAGTGCTAAAAAAAATCGTAAAAACGACCTTTTTGGGCCCGTCACAGTGGGTCCTCCCTTGAGAACGACCACACATTAATAAACTTTTACAAAAGTACTCCGTAGTCAAATTTCGCTTAATTGAAATATTCAGAAAAAAATCCGAATTGTCATTTAGCATTGCAAAATGAATTCAACGAATTTTCATGCATTCAAAAAAAGGAAAAATCTTACATTGAATAGCCAATACATCCCCGATTATTTCTTGGCCGTATGCTTTCTCGAAATTCTTCGTCGTCGGGAAAAAAAAAGAACGCTTTTCCTGTCTGTCACGCACTCGTAAGGTTGTAACCTCCCGCCCTTGTCCCCTCACCGCTTGCGATCGAATTTAACCGTAATTGGATCACAGTCTGTGGCATTTTATATTCCTAAACCTTAGGCGGATATCAACAATGTTTCTTTTATTTTTTATCTATTTTCGTAAAACTAGACCGATCTCAATAACGCTCACAATAATTAACGATAATCGACTGTTCTTTGTTTTTCGTTTTACCGTGACGAAGCATGGGCAAGTCAAAAAGAGATGTACAATACCGAGAGAAAAAAAACACGTTCTACCATTTGTTTTATTTTTTCCTTTGTTTATCCTTATCTTGTATATTGTCTTTAAAATCGAATCTTACGTAATTTATTTCCGTCCTCTTTACGAATTTACCTACTGTACAACCTTGGGGACAAGAAAAATAATATAAATCTACAATAATTTTCTCTCTCCCTCTCTGCCTTCGGCTGTAATCGTAAAAAATATGAAGGATCACATTTTCGTTTTTAGTTCATTTCTTGCCATGCTTTGAATAAATATACAGCAATAATGGTGGTTTGGTAAGCATAACGTTGTTTCGTTATCGTTTCCCCGTTCTTCATAAATTCCTTTTATTCTTACGTGTCTTTCGTTTCTCTTTACTTCTTTAATAAAACGATGCAATTAATTAGATCGTAATTAAATGTAATAGTTGATAATTGTAGCAGTACTTTGACACCTCTCGGATTCTTATTCCTTTTTTTGTCTTATTCGTGTGTGTATTTGTGTGTTTTTTTTTTTTTTAATGTTCATCCTATAATTCAACTTTATTCTACTTGTAACCAACGCGAATTCTCGTAGCAATATTTCCAAAGCTTCATCGACACATTGAGCGGGGAGAAAACCTGAGATCTTGTTAAATTTATTTCTTAACGGGGAGGAGATACCCATAGGCGAGGAAAAAATGGCTGATTTTCATGGATTTTTTTTTAAGGAGAAATTTCGTCACCTTTTTTTTAACTTAAGGTATGTTTGATTAGTCCTTTGGGCTGTTACGGAGTATTTTTATTAATGTTTGAAAATGGCGAAGGTATCACACGGTTTTCTAAACTGCATTTTGAAAACTGGCTTGACGCAAAGCTGAAAAACTAGTCGACCGATTTTGATGAAATTTGGTATAAATCTGTCTAACCTTAATGTCTAAAACATGAGCCTAAATCTTTTTGACAATTTTTAAAAAGTATTTTTTATTGCAAAATGTAGCATTTTTTCGGAAAATTCGATCTTTTTGTATTAAATGCCATTTCATCGATTTTCAACATTTCTCACACTTTCTTCGTTCGTATTCGTTTTTTTTTTTTCCAGGTTAATCCCGCCGACGCTACATGTCACGCCTGACATGACATTCGCTGCATCCCGATTTTTGAAGACCGTGCCATACCTTCGTCATTTTTACGGATGAAAAAAAAAGTGCAATGTAGCAGCCAACAGTAGTACTAAAGCATAGGTTGAGGGGCCCAATAATTGGCATCTTAGGGCCCCAATTATTGGAACTTTCGGCCCAATTATTGGCACCCTAAGGTCCCAATTATCGGCACCTTAAGGCCCCAAATATTGTCATTTTAAGCCCAATTATTGGCACTTTGGGCCCAGTTATTGGCACCTTAAGGCCCCGGTTATTGGCACTTTGAGGGCCCAATTATTGGCACTTCAAAAACCACTGTGTAGGTAGAGAGAACTGTCAATAATTCGTGGGGTGCCAAAATAAGGTCACTTTACCACCCCAAGTATGAAAAATAAGGAAAAAAAGGTTCCTTTTGAAAAAAATCCTGAAAATCAGCGATATTTTTCTCGCCATAAGGCATCTTCCCCCTTAACGGAATTTTTTTGTTTTCTTGGCATAGTTTTTCGTTTTTCTGAAACGGCCAATTTTTTTCGTCGACTGTCTTTTATAATTTGGCTAACTCAACGTTCGTGATTGACCTCGTCCGTCCGTCAAAGGATACTTGTCGTTGTCCACCTAGGTGTATGTGTGTACGTAACACGTGTACAATTTCGTTAGTTTCATTTTGTTTAATATATATATATATATATATATATATATATATATATATATATATATATATATATATATATCCCGTCGTTATTGTATTTCATTTCTTTACAAGGATAAATTCCGTGTGAAAACATAGAAAAAATGCGATTGTTAACATCAAAGTGCCCCGCGTATATTATTGAAAAATATTCGCACGT